>CAUJRU010000331.1:600000-898703 GCA_963277665.1 Viscum album | reverse complement strand
GCAGAGGACTGGATGGAGGTAGTGGTTCAAGTGTTTAGGCTAGTGAGGACACCAGCAGACCTCATGGTGATCCTCGCTGCGAGCCTACTACACGCAGCAGCAGGACGATGGTGGAGCCTGATGCTCCAGGTGCACGATGAGGCATCTCTACTTTGGACGGACTTTGAGAGCCTCTTCCGCTTGGAGTTCGTCCCAGCCACCCTTCGTGCGGTGCGTATCCAGGAGCTTCTACAGCTGCGGCAAGGCAGCATGACGGTCGCTCAGTACTCGGCGAGATTTACCGATCTCTCGCGCTACTCGACCGACATGGTACGGGACCCATTCTTCCGGGCCCGGACCTTCGAGCAGGGTTTGAGACACGAGATCAGGGCATCACTGATCTCCCTCAGCATACCGACTCAGACAGGAGTAATGGAGCGGGCCCTTCTGATCGAGATCTTCCTTGCTGAGTCTACACCAGCACAGCGACCCACCGCAGGGTGGCAGATAGCGGAGTCTTCAGCAACAGGTAGCCAACGGATGACTCAGTGTTCCAGGCAGACCAGACCTACCAGTGGCTGACTGCACGATTCAGGCTCAGTTGTGCGGGGAAGCCGGGGTGGAGTCAGAGCCAGGCGTGCCGAGAGTGGGAAGTGTTACTCCTGTGGCGGGATAGGTCACATGGCTCGTGACTGTCCGACCCGCCATGCTGATGATCAGCAGTTAAGTGAAGAACCTCCCAGGCAGAGGTAGAGGTTCGACCGTGGCGGTCCGCAGGGAGGAGGCGGACGAGGCAGAGGAGTTGGACGAGCATCCGGTGGTGGGCGACGCTTTGAGGCTCTGCCACCACCACCACCAGGAGGTCCACCCCGACCGCAGGGGAGAGCTCAGCTTCAGGCAGCCGAGGCCTTTGATCATGGAGCTCTGGGAGCCGATGGATAGGAGCAGAACTAGTGGATACATCCTTTATACTTCTGGTTCCTTGTTGCTTTTGTGTAGCGTCTTGTATTATGAGCTGCAATAATACAAGATGCATACTGTTGTGATATTTTCGTTCCTGTCCTCTTTTGTGATGTTACTAAGAGGTTCCAGTTTTGGCTGTTGACTTGACCCTCACTTGTGAGACATCAACTGGAGGAGACCCAGTTACCACACACTGATGTCGACAGTGTGACTCAACCCGAGGCGAGAGTAACGGTTGAATCTCTTAGTAGTAGCGTCGAGGCCTTACGACGTCATCCTTGGTATGGATTAGTATCATCCATGTTAGGATTGACTGTTTTAGGCAAAGAATGTGGTTCATCCAGGGGATGGGACCAGATTTCTCTTATCGGCAAAGAAGAAATCTTGCAGCTCTGATGGGACCGGAGATGGTCCAGGCCACGACAGAGAAGGTCCAGGTCATCCAGGAGCAGATGAGGACAGCTCAGAGCCAGCAGAAGTCTTACGCTGACAGGAGGCGGAGGCCACTGGGGTTCGAGGATGGAGACCACGTCTTCTTACGGGTCTCACCTCGACGTGGTATTCGGAGATTTGGCCAAGGCGGCAAGTTATCTCCGCGCTTCATCGGACCCTTCCAGGTCCTCAGCAGGATTGACGAGGTGGCTTATCGCCTGGCTCTACCACCTCAGTTGCACCGGGTGCACGACGTCTTCCACGTATCCCAGCTGAGGAGATACGTGCACGACCCGACGCACATCATTGACCATGGGGAGCTTGACGTTGACGATGGGGCGACTTTTACGGAGGTCCCGGTGGAGATAGAGGATCGTCAGGAGCGGGTCGTGCGTGGGCGATCGATTCATCTTGTGCGAATCAGATGGCAGCACGAGAATCTCCAGGAGAGCACATGGGAGCGGGAGGCTCAGATGCGTGCTCAGTACCCTCATTTGTTTCCCAAGTTTTGATGTATCTTTACGGGGACGTAAAGCCCTGAGGTGGGATTAATGTAAAGACCCGTAAAATTCAAGGGAAATTTTTTCTTAATTTTCTTTGGAATTTTACAAGAGCGCGGTTTCAGACGGCACCTGATTCCGAGGCCCGTAGTGCCCGGAAACAATTTCCGAAGTTTGGCTCGGGTACGTTCAGTGAACGAACGAGCGGGAATTCCTAACTTTTGATCCGGTGCTCGGAATTGAAATCTGAGGGCACCGATGAACTCGCAACGCCGATATTCGCTTAAAGAGACCTTTTCGGAAGTTGCGTTGGTTGCGGGTTGAAAGTTAGTTTTTGGGTTTTAGGTTTAAGTTAAATAAAATTTTGTGAAGAACAAAATTTATTTTAACTTGTTAAATCCTACCAAAGGGAGTTGGAAGTGGGACCCACATCCACTTAACCTCCCTTGGGAGGATTAAGTGTGGTGGGGCCCACACGAACCCCTAAACCTTTCATATTCTCTCAACTTCCTTAACGCCTCATTAAATGACATGAGTTATTTAATTTTTTGGAGTTAATCCTTTTGAATTTCAAACTTTTGAAATTCTAGTGAGTTGATGTGATAATAAAATAAGATAGTGTCTTATTTTATTTGGGTTAATTGTTTGTCTTCTTGAGAGGTGGAGAGCTTTTCCTTCTTCTTCTTCAACTCTGACGAAGATCACGAAGAACGCTCAACTTGACGAAGAACGCTCAAGTTCCGACGAAGAACGCCGCTCCGCTCTTCTTCGTCTTCCGTGTCAACGAGAGGGAACGCCGCTTCCTCCTCGGATTCCCTTCGTCGACATAAGAGGTTTCGCCAACGACGTATCACATCGGACACATCTCTTCGTCAACGAAATTGACGAACGACGACCGCGACGCCCGATCTCCGCGACGTTGACTTCCGCGGACGTTGTCAAATCTTCGAACTTATACCCGAGGTAGGGGTTGTTGATTATTGTTTAATTATTCTATTCTTGCTCATGGTTCGCATGACTAACGTGAGGAATTTGAATATTTTAAGTTGCGTTATTGCTTAACGTGAGGGGGCCGGACCGCATGAACACGGACGAACCCCCTCCATCGTTCTTGTTGTATTGCTTGCGGGTGGATGAATCAAGGTGGCGTGGTGCCGTCGCACCACGCGGATATTCGCCCAATCCTTATTACGCGACGCCGTCGCGCCGCGCCATGAAAGAAACATCAAGAACGCGACGCCGTCGCGCCGCGTTGAAGAAATCGAGGTGCGGCGGAGGGGCGTGGTGCCGTCGCACCGCGCCGGATGACGAAAACCGCAGCCGGTTCCGGGCCGCGGCGGAAGAGAAGACCGGCGGCCGGGCCGCCGGCGTCGGAAGCCGAAGGGGGGGGGACCGGAATTTCCGGTCCCGTTGGAGAAAACCGGCCGGCCAGCTGGCCGGCTGGATGGCATTAAACCGGGGGAATTAATTCCCCGGCCAACACACAAAACCCCCCCCCTCTTTATGAGGGGGGCGGTTCTTTGAAGGGAGGGGGGCAGCCGGCCCCCCGGTTCCGCACAAGCCGGCCCCCACGTGGGGGGACGATTTCTTGAAAAGGGCGCGGCACAAAGGCCGCGCCGCCTTCCAAATCAGCGGGGGCTTTTCCCCCCACGTTCGGCCACCGTGCGGCGCCAGGCCGCCGCGGCCCCCACGCCGCCACGCCGCCCCAGGGGGGGGGGGGGGTCGGGCCGGGTCGGCCCGGACCCGGACCCCCCCGTTTCGAACCAGTTCCGGTCTTTTGGCCATAACATGAGCCTCGGACCTCCGATCGACGAACCGTCTGCGGCAACACGATCCTTGGATCTAGACGGTCGTTTCGGTATATCACACTCAAGGTTTCGGATTACTTTGAGTTCGGCCGGGTTGGTTCGTTCACGAAACCAACCGGGCCTTCGGAGCGGAAACGCTCATATCTTGAGCTACGGACGTCCGACTGACGTGCCGTCAGTCGCGTTGTGTTCCTCTTAGTGAGACGGATATTTTTGCATACTCCGCCCGAGGTTTGGATGCAGATGGAGTACGGTCGGGTTGGTTTTGCCTTAAAAACCAACCGGGCCCCGGAGACGAAAATGCCAATAACTCTCAGACCGGGCGTCCGATCGACGCGCCGTCTGTTGCGTTGAGTTCCTGTTGACGATACGGAACTTTTGGATACATCAACTTCGGACTTTGTGTCAGTTGATGTATCAGCCTCTCGGCTCGTGGAGCGGACCCTCCCGAATGAGCTTGCTGTGTGCGGGAACCCTAGTGCTGGCTGCGACTGCTACTTCGACAGCGATGACCGTGAAGAGACCCTCAGTGGACTGCGGCGACGACTGTGCAGAGATCCTCCGTGGACTCCGACGACGACCGTGCAGAGATCCTCAGTGGACTGCGGCGACGACTGTGCAGAGATCCTCCGTGGACTCCGACGACGACCGTGCAGAGATCCTCAGTGGACTGCGGCGACGACTGTGCAGAGATCCTCCGTGGACTCCGACGACTACTGCACTCAGCGATCCTACGTGGATCAGTGCTATAGGTCCTGCGTGGGCCCGGTCCTGTGTGGGCCCGATCCTGTGTGGGTCACTGCAAGGTTAGTTACCTATCGATCCTTCGTGGGTCCGACGACTTATATGAATCTTCTGTTTTACTCGATAGAGGTGGTGCGCTTGGTTGTAGCGGCAGACCTGCGATACTGGAGACGAGCGTATGGAGTACGGAGACCGTGTAGCCGGCTGAGACCTGAAGACTTCTCGACAGACTCGACTTGGAGTGAGTCGACTAGCCCAGTGGACGGAGCGCCCGGTACTTGGCAGCAGACCCACGGTGGACGGAGCGCCTGGTAGTTGGCAGCAGACCCGCGGTACTCGACTGGAGGAGTACCTCTGTAGGCTATTTGGGTGAGCGCCCGGTATTTGGCAGCAGACCCTCAGCGGACGGAGCGCCCGGTAGTTGGCGGCAGACCCGCGGTACTCGACAGGAGGAGTACCTCAGCAGTCTTAGGTTAGTGAGCAGTATCTCAGAGTCGTGACAGGACACTGTACACTTCAGAGATGGGGCTCTTCAGTAGTTAAGTTTCTGTTAATGAAAATCCTGTGTGAGCTGAATCCTATTGCTTTCATGTGTGGATTGTGTTGTGCAATCCTGTGTGGATTACGTTTTGCTTTCCTGTGTGGATTTTCTTGTGCAATCCTGTGTGGTTTACGTTTTTCTTTCCTATGTGGAATACGTTTACTTTCCTGTGTGGACTGAGTTGTACTTGGGCTCGGAGGTTGGAGCATATTTGAAATTGATGACTTAGGTATATGTATGGGCATATACTTAAGCAGTGTCGGTTGTTACTTCGTGATTGTGCTTTTCTTCGTGGTTTATCCTTTGTGGATTTGAGAGACCTTCAGGGGTCTCGGGGTCCCTACTGAGTAGCTTATACTCACCCCTGCACGGGCTTTGCCCGCACTACGTTGTGTTGGTTGCAGACGACGGACAGCGTTGACCTTAGCTGGGGCTTGCAGAGCGGGACGGTACCTGGAGGTGGACCACTGGGCGGGACGTGCTCGGAGCGGACGGCGGGACCCATGGAGCAGAGGAGCTATCTGTACCCACCCTTCAGGTGGGATTTCCAGTGGACAGCTCGGAGTAGCGGCTTTTGCTTTTCAGTTGCTGTTTTCACTTTCGAGTTGTACTTTACTTTCGGTTTGGGTTTGTATTCTGGCCCATTTACTTTTCCGCACTTCCAGTTGTGCTCTGCTTTTGTTTAGTGTTTACTTTCCGCTTGCTTACTCTGTGGTGTTTGTTTACTTTTCAAAAGGCAATGCCTTCCCTTTTTACCAGGATTTACGCCTTGGTGCTAGTCGCCAGCCCCTGACCTATGGAAGGTGGGCTTGGGGTAGTCACGGCACGGACCCCGAGGGCGGGTCGTGACATAAAGCCTACTTAATGAGCTCTTTTGATAAAATCAAAAGGAAGAACCTGAAGAAGAGGTAAAAATATCACCACCTCTTTCAAGATCCTTTCTTCTTCCACATCCTTTTTCTTAGTTGTTTACATTATAAAATAATAACTCCAGTATCTTTTATATACTGTGATGTTATTATAAATTTGGCACAACCATATTCATTATTCTATCCATCTCTTGAATGACATGTCACCATATGTGCGTACGTACGTCTTACTGTCTCCACGTCGTGGTGTAATTATTATTCAATAAATTATTATTTGGATGCGTATAATAATGATGTGTAATTCATTTAAATAAAAAATATAAAATTATATTTATTCTTTATATATGAGACACCATCCAATTATATAATATTATAATATCAAAAGAATGATATTGTCACTCATGCGTACGTACAGACTATCGTCTCCACGAACACGATGAGATTCATTCCCCATTAGATCCATTCAAGACTAATTTTCATTTGATGATTAAAAATAATGTTTAAGGAGATGATATCATTCTGGATATGAATAATTCACAACCTATTGGTAACAAACACGACATATGTAACAAAACATATAAAAGAAAACGAGTAAGTGAACACCCGAAATGACGATAATACTATAATATTATTAACAAAGCACTATTAAAAGATAATATAAGATATCATATTTATGTATATGATTATTGTATAATTTAATAACAGTGATTTAACTATTATACAAGAGGTTAACCGACCCTCTACCAAGGAAAAGTACAAGGTAAGGGGTTTTCATCTCACTCCTCGTGAGATTCAGGCTATATTGCTACTATTAACATTGTGTGGTGTATGTACTACCCATAATTGTATTCCATGTTTAATAAACTATAATTTATGTGTATTTACATATTCATTGTATGATTCATCTTTCATGGGGTGTATGATTCATAATATACCAAATCGGTAAGGGTTAATTTCATAATCTCTTTATTATCTAAGGTAGTTTTTACGTAAGTATCAACAGGGACCCCCTTAATCATCCACATTCATGTTTCGTAAAAATATATTTACATTTTTTTACTATTTAATAAAAAATGGTTTATATTCATTTATTACCTTGTTTGACTTTTTATAAGATTTTTATAAAGGAATCTTTCCGTCATTTTCCAAATAAGGTCTTTTTTAACCTTTTCGACAAAATTAAGAATGTCTTTTTTAACTTATCCGGTGGGTGAGGCCATTTTCCGCCATTATAAAATCGACAAAGCTTCCCTTACAAGATTATAAGAATATTTTCAATGTAAATGTTTTCTTTTATAATTATGTGACTCTTAAATTATTTAAAAAATGACATTCCACTCAAATAGTTTTGATTTCATCTATGTCAACATCATTTTAAATGTTTTAAAGATTTAATCTTCTAAACCATTCTCATTAATGTTTTAAATGATTTATTTGAATGGAAATGAATGTTTTAAAATTTTAATTACTTTAAAAGGTTTCTAAGTTGTTTGGGACACTTTGATTAAAAAATGTATTTAAATGTCTTCCTTTCTAAATTGTGTGACATTTAAATGTTTTCATGAAAAGGGATATTTCAATCAAAGAGTTTTACAAATCATTTCCATTTATGTCAAATGCTTTAATGGATTTTAAACTTGTTTTGAAGTAGATTTATTATGATACAATACTTCCATATTTTATTGAAGGTTTTTTAATACTTTTGATCGTGGATGTTCTATTTTTATACCATTCATGGTTTATGGTTAATTTATTGACATTTCATATGCTAGTTTTAATATGAATGTTTATGTTATATTTCAACCATTTCATTTGAGGAATCTCTTGGACTTAGAATGTGACGGGTAGAGCCCGCAATCGCTCATCGATTCATCAGTAGGTCTCATGAGACAACTAGATGTGGAATTGGCCGAAGCAATTTCCCAATTTTGATGTATGGGTTTGGACGAGGCCTTAATAATTTTTAGTCGCCTTGGTCTTGGCCTTGACAAAATGTGTCAGAATGTCAAGAATTATTCAATCCCTCACTATGGAAATAATATTGAAGGTTCATGTTGTCATTCGACTAGTATAATACCAATTATTATGTTTTAATGTGGCATTATTTACTCATCCCATATTCTTTCCATAAAAGTATTAATGTTTATAATTGGTAAAGGAATGTGGTTTCAATTATTCACCATGATTAATATTTATCACATTTTCCATTGTATTACTTGCCCTTACTGAGCATTTGAGTTCACCCCTTTCTTATGTTTCATTTTTCCAGGATTTCCATGAAGTGTATTATGATTGATATGCATGGTTATGCTAAATGGAAAATAGAGACATCAAAGATCCATCTATGTTGTATTTAATGTTTGAAATTGTAATGTGAAGTTCATGTATGTAATCTATTTTCCAATACTTCTAAACTGATCGGTCCTTCAGGACATGATTCCTTGTAATCGTGTCAATGTATTAAAATAATGCACCGACTCTGGGTTACTGGGGTCAGGGCATTACAACCTAGGTTTATTTTTCCATTTGAAATTTGAAAATTTTACCATAAAAGAAATAAGAATTTTATTTATATAAAATATTACACAATGTTATTAAGGCCTTGTTACATTTGCCCTTATAATACCTATATAGGACCTTTGACTATAATGTGCAATGCTGATAGAATCTTGGGGCGGCTCAGACAACATTGCCGGAGTGGTGATTTCTATCACCATGAACTTCTCTCGAAGGTGATAACGTTCAATATTAACATGTTGAAGATCAACTTGGGATATGTACAGAGAAATGAATAACGATGATACCTCATTCTCAAGCTCCGATAGATGGCCTTTGTATAGACCAATTCTACTGTATAAGTACATCGACTATTATTTCTGCCTTAATTATACATTATTATTTCTATTTTAATCAACAATTATAATGTTAAAACATTATTATTGTTTCCAACGATCATACTGACCAATGGTCATATAACATTCAAAACTCTATGGTCATGTTTCTATTATACTGACTTCATTAATAAAAGGATAGATTTTTGTTGTGTACAAAATAAAATAGCACACAATTTTGGGAAACAAAATATTAATCAAATTTTTAGGTTGTTACAGTCAAAAACTTTTAATCCTATTTTTCATAAATATAAATGTTGTAATCAGGGGACATAATATTGAGTTATCTGAGGGGAATTTCTAATCCATCCATTGATCATTTAGATAATTTTTTTTAATTCAGTTTAATTTATGAATTAATGAAATTACATACTTCTAGAACACCTGAGCAGAATTATATTGAGTGAATTTGATATGGTGTCACAGAAGAATAATTTCTGAACCATGGTAATCACCAAGGATATATATTTTTGTTCTATATAATTTTTTCTATGGAAAAAATAGATTATTTAACTAATTTCACTTATATAGGAAAACATGTGATATCAGGTATCAATCTAAATATCATACCACATATATAAGAATGAAGGATGGATAATATAACAATTATTATGGAAATCATCAAAATAAATGACCCCAACATATCCTTTGTATTTACTATAAAGAAGGTGGACAAAGAAAATCACACATACTAACATAAAATTCTATTTTTGTTGATAAAAATAATTTAAATTAGAGAAATTTATTTTCCCATTTGGTGAATTTTCTTCTGGATGTTGAATACATTTACTATAACAATTTTGTTATGTTGAGTAATGATAAAGTGATGGGATTAATGGTTATGGTTTCATATAATATCTAGCGTTGTCATATAATTATGACTATGTAAATTAATTTTTCAACGTGTCTTTAATAATAGAAATGTTTCTTAATTGATATAAAAGGCCACCTCATTATTGTTTTTCACATCAATCATAGAGATTAGAGGTAATACTAGTCTAAAATCACATAGTATTTTTCAATACACCATATATGTGTACAATGTTTGTGGGGAGATTATATGGTGATATGTCATAGTGTAGGGATGAACCTTAGAACATCATATTTAGTTCCAACTGGAGGATTTCCACACAGGTCAGATATCACAATTTGAGTAATAATGGATACTCTAAAAGAAGGATAATGTAATGTGAGACTCATCACTACACAAACACTATTCTATAGAAATTAATCATATGAGGAAACACAATTTATAATAAATGAAGAAATTTCACGATGTTATCTTCTTTATATAAAAAGGATTTCAATAACCGTTATGGATTATATTCAGATGGAGATTCTATAGTTCACTCATAGAATTCACAAGGAAAATGTATTTAAATGAGCCATGTGAGATTTATTTAAACCTTACGTCACATTCTATGAATGTGGATGTGTTTTAATTTAATTGATAAATGCATGAGTTCTACATAATTCATATTTTATAAAATCCATAACGATAATTTGATTTCATAAATAGAAACATTGTTTGTAATGGATTTATTGTGATCATAATGGATTGTTTGTGATTCAGATTAATGTATTAAGATATAGTGAGATTGAGATCATATTTAATTAATCCTAAAATACATAATATGTTGTGTTTTTTTTGGGAATCATTTTACATAAGGCTAGTTGATTAAAATAATGGTGTGGATGAAACATCAATACATACAGGAAATACATGAACAAGATATTATTTTTTATGTTTGTTAGTATTCAAAGAAACACCAAGATGCATATTGTTTTCTAATAAAATTAGTTATGTGATCGTGGAATATTTTTGAGCCAGATCTAAATGGAAATAGACCCCAAGTAGTGTGAGTTCTCTGGTCATAAAATTACATGATTTTTAAAATGACAAGTATGATAAGTTTACCAGGGTTTTTATAATTATTATGTGATATCAAAAAGATTTAGGGGAAATAAATACTATATTATTTTTGAATGTTTTAATGAGATAAAAATAATATTGACGAGAGAAATATTTATTTCTGCATTAAAATAACATTTCGTATGTGAGAAAATATTATTCATTGAACACACATGAGGTTGCACTCCTCAATATGTTGAAGAACCCCTTCACTAGTTTGTATAATAGCACATGGAAAATTCCAGATCAATATACATTTTTGTATGTGACGAATAGTATAAGAGGTGAGAATTCCTGCATACTATATTGGAGGAAATGATGAATTATATATATTTATTTTTAAAACTGTATTCATGTGATGTAATAATTAGAATCATTTCACCAACCATTAACTATGTGTGAAAGAATCATAGTTTGAAAAGCATTCATAAGTTGAAAATAGATTTTTAGTTTTCGATTAACTCATTCTACATGATGTAGTTTAGTTTCCCATTATTTAATCACTATGTAATGTGGAAGTAATAATATTATTTTTGACCAATGGTATGATGAAAAAATGAAAAAAAATATCATAATGTAGTTACATGAAATCGAAAATTGGGATGAGAAAAATTGAGAGTGAATATACTACATGTAGAAGGTAGTATCATGAGAAAATGAATTCATTCCGAATTACTAAGTCTAGTGAGGAAGATATATATTTAATTAGATCAGGACTGAGGTTCGTGACTAGAATTTTTGAGTATGACTACCAGCTATTGATGTTACTGACAATGAATACCCATGAAAACAAATTGATCTGCATTGTCACTATTTTAAGATCACCATCAAGTGGTCAATGTCATGACCCGTCCTTGGGGCCCGTGCTGTGACTACCCCAAGCCCGTCTTCCATAGGCCAGGGGCTGGTGACTAGCACCAAGGCGTAAATACCGGGAAAAAGGGAAGGCATTGCCTTTGTAAAGTAAACAAGAACCACAGAGTAAGAAAGTGGAAAAATTAAACACTAAGTAAAAACAGAGTACAACTGTAAGTGCGCAATGTAAGTGGGTCATTATACAAACCCAAACTGAAAGTAAAGTAAAACTCGGAAGGGAAAACAGCAACTGAAAAGTAAAAGCTGCCACGCCGAGCTGTCCATTGGAAATCCCACCTGAAGGGTGGGTACAGATAGCTCCACTGCTCCTCGGGTCCCGCCATCCGCTTCGAGTACGTCTCGCCCAGTGGTCCACCTCTAGGTACCGTCCTGCTCTGAAAGCCTCAACCACGATCAACGATGTCCGTCATCTGCAACCAACACAACGTAGTGCGGGAATAGCCTATGCAGGGGTGAGTATAAGCTTCTCAGTAGGGACCCCGAGACCCCTGAAGTTCTCCCGAAATCCACAAAGGATAAACCACAAAGGAAAGATACAATCACGAAGTAACAACAGACACTACTTAGGTATATGACCATACATATACCTAAGTCATCAATTCTTGCTCGGCTCCAACATCCGAGCTCAAGTACAACCCATTCCACACAAGAATGCAAAACGTAAATCCACACAGGATAGAACAACACAATCCAAAAAGGAAAGAAAAACGTAAATCCAAACAGGATAGCACAACACAATCCACAAAGGAAAGAAAAACGTAAATCCACACAGGATAGAACAAAACAATACACAAAGGAAAGAAAAACATAAATCCAGACAGGATAGCACAACACAATCCACAAAGGAAAGCAAAATGTAAATCCACACAGGATACCACAACACTATCCACAAAGGGAAGAAAAACAGGGTTTCAGCTCACACAGTTATACTTCTTCGTAAAGTAAGAGAGATGATCAGATGAATCACTGATTCATCTTTTAGGACCCACGTAGGATACAAGCACTGTAGTCATCATCGTCGAACCCACAGAGGATTCCGGAACAAATATCATCATCGTCGAACCCACATAGGATTCCAGAACGAAAGTCTTCATCGTTGAACCCACATAGGATTCCATTACGACAGTCTTCATCGTCGAACCCACATAGGATTCTAGTAGGATAGTCTTCATCATCGAACCCACATAGAATTCCAGTACGATAGTCTTCATCGTCGAACCCACATAGGATTCCAGTATGATAGTCTTCATCGTCGAACCCACATAGGATTCCAGTATGAGAGTCTTCATCGTCGAACCCACATAGGATTCCAGTACGACAGTCTTCATCGTCGAACCCACATAGGATTCCAGTACGACAGTCTTCATCGCAGTAGCAGTTCCAGTCGCAGCCAACACTAGGGTTCCCGCACATGGCAAACTCGTACGGGAGGGTCCGATCCACGATCTGAGAGCCTGATACATCAACTGACACATAGTCCAGAGTTGATGTATCCAAAAGTTATGTATCATCAGCAGGAACTCAACGTCGCAGACGGCGCGTCAATCGGATGCCCGTTCTGGGGGTTATTGGCCTTTTCGTCCCAGGGGCCCGGTTGGTTTTTAAGGAAAAACCAACCTGACCATACTCCACCTGCATCCAAACCTCGGGTGGAGTAAGCCAAAAGATCTGTATCACTAAGAGGAAACCAACAAAGTCGATGACATGTCAATCGGATGTCCGTAGCCCAAGATATGAGTGTTTCTGCTCCGTGGGCCCGGTTGGTTTCGTGTACGAACCAACCCAGCCAAACTCAAAGTATTCTAAAACCTTGAGTGTGATATAAAGAAACGACTGTCTCGTTCTAAGGATCGTGTCTCCACTGACGGTGTGTCGATCGGGGGTCTGTAGACTGAGTTGTGGGCAATTGAACCTAAACGGTCCGAAAACGGGGGTTTCGGGCCCGGACCGACCCGGCCCGAGACCCCCTGGGTCAGCCCAGACTGGGTCGACCCACCCCGGGTCCGGGCCAGCCCAGACCGGCACGGCACGACCCGGATGGGTGCGGCCCGGCCCGGCACGGCCCGGCCTGGCCCGGCCCGGCGGCCCGGCCCAGCGACCCGTGCGCTGGGCGCGCTGGTCGGTGCTCGGCCAAAACGGCCGAGCCATTTTTTCAGCTCGCACGGGGGGCGTTGCCCATCCCGTTTCATGTAACCGCAACCCCTTAATTGGGTCCGCTTTGAAGTCCGGCCGGGGGAATTAATTCCCCCAGCTCCTCCATGTCCGGCCGACCCAACCTGGCCGGCCGGTTCCTCCTCAACGGGACCGGCGATGGCCGGTCCCCTTCCAGCTCCGACGCCAGCGACTCGGTCCGGCCGCTGGTCACCTTGCTCCGCTGCGGCCCGGAACCGGCCGCGACCCTTGTCGTCCGGCACGGCGCGACGACGCCGCACCTCTCCGTCGCGGCCCCAGAACCGGCCGCGGTGTTTTCGGGTGTCTCTGATGCGGCGCGATGGCGTCGCGTCCTTGGATTAAATCGCGGCACGGTGCGACGGCGTCACGTCCTTGGTCTTCTTTCCATGGCACGGCACGACGGTGCTGCACATTTTTCTTTCGCTTGATTCCATGTGGTGCGACAGCAGCACACCTTCCCGTACCAAACCACAAAGGAAACACGCATGAAAAAGGAGGAGGGTCGTCCGTGTTTGTGCGGTCCGGCCCCCTCGCGTTATTCGATAACAAATGGTTTTAATCAACTAAGATCTTCAAGTTGGTATTCACGAAAATAAATAAATAAATAAAACCCCTACCTCGGTTTCAAGAATTGTGCACATCAATGAGTTGCGGAAAACGAGCATCGCGGAGGTCGGGCGTCGCGGAAAATGAACGTCGACGTCGCGAAGCGAGGATTCGAAGATGTTGACGGAGATTTCTTCGTGGGAAACCGTCGCGGAGGAGACGATGTGGAAGAAGAACGTCGTTGAAGGAGACGTCACGTCGAGGGTCGGTGTCACGGAAGACGGTCTCCAAGGGCTTGGCGCTCCACGTCAGAGATCGTTCGTTCTTCATGTTCTTTGTCAAAGTGAAAGAAGAACTCAAGGCTTCCTTAGCTTTTTTCTCCAAAAGCTCTCAAACAACTAAACAAAAACCCAAATAAAATAAGTTCAAACTTATTTTATAAACACAAAAATGCTTTTGAAATTCAAGAGTTTGAATTTCATAAACATACATTTAACTCACCACATTAAAACCATATGTTTAATAAACTTAAGTTATCAAAATTTAAGTGGGAGTTGAGGGGGTTTAGAGGATATGAAGGGGTGGGGTTCATGTGGGCCCCACCACCCTCATAACATCCCAAGGGAGGTTGGGTGGTTACCCAACTTCCATAAAAAACTAAACACTTAGAGTAAAAATAATAAAAATTGTCGAGTAATTATAAAATAAACTTCCACAATTTTTATCATCAACACTTGTGAAAACGCAACTCCGAAACATGAGTTCCTAAGAAATTACCGGCGTTGCGGTTCCATCGGTGTCCTCGGAATTCGATTCCGGGTACTGGTTCAAAAGAAAGAAATTCCCGCTCGTTCATTCACTGAACGTACCCGAGCTAAACTTCGGATTGAAATTCCAGGCACACCGGGCCTCGGAATCAGGTTTCGTCTGAAACTGCGTTCTTGAAAAATTCCAAAGAAAATTAAGAAAAAATTTCCCTTGAATTTTACAGGTCTTTACAGTCAATAAGGTTTTATTTCATATTACAAGTCATATATAATAGTTAGATGATACACTCACATATTGTAATCATGGGATCTATCATAGTGGGACTATTAGAAGATTTTCCTAGGATGGAATGTTTTATAACTACTTGGGTATATAGTGCATAATAAGTGATTGATGTTCCATACCAATCAAGATAATGACTACGGTTCCAATTATGATCAATTTGAATCATAATGATATGTGGTTTATTTATTTCGGTTACATTAGTGGTGAGGGTGAGTAATTGATGTTGATAGGATGATTAACAAACTAATTATTGGGATGGTCATTATTTTATCTTTATGTGACCATTATTGAATGTTTTATGAAATAATTATATAATTTTTATAATTTCACAATCTCATTTATAAATACTAATAATTTATATATTTATAATAATAATTAACCTAGAAATAATATTTCAAATTTATAGTTACTACGAAAACCAACTAAATTATTCACATAGAAGATTATTTTTCTGAAGACCATGAATTTATTCTTTTAATAATTAATTTTAATATGTGGAGTTATAATTATTAAAAAATCAATATAAAACATAGAATAATGATATTAATGTTAGTAAAGGATCATGTTTTTGGAATCATAAAAAAATAAAACATAGTTGTAAATAGAAAAACATGGTAAAATAATTGATATTGTAAAATAAGATATGTATATGAGAAAAACATAAATCATGACGTGAAAAATGATTATTTTCAACTAAGATAAAGTTTATATTGATCATAATCACAATAAGGATCGTTATATTGGTTAGCGTGGAAACATTATATTTTATTTAATAATTTATTCATTTTTTAACCATTTATTGAAAAATATCATATCTTCCACATATAAGTGATCACATATCCACCCCATTTTACTCAAAATAATGTATTATTTACCGATGATATTTCCTAGTACATATATATATCATTTATAATTCTCACTAATTTAGATAAATTTATTTGTCCTAATATGGTAATATTGATGCCTCAAACAATGTAATATATGGATTTTCTAACCTTATATTGTTAAAGTGTTTTAATTTATTTTCTATAATAAGATTGTCAATTTAATGAAATTAAAATCTCAAATATCATGGAATTTATATTAGATAATGTTGAATAAATAGGATCATGAAATTTGAAATCTTTTTATATCAACACCTTTTATGGACCATGTTTCATTTTATGATGTAATAATTGAATCATTCATTAAATTCACTTAATCATAATATCCACGTAAATGAAAAGGTGTAAATAAATATGAAATTTTACTTAATCAATATCAAATTTTATATTCTAATATAATAAGAACAAGTTCCATGTTTATAATATAATTGAATAACAAACACAACATGATGTGATTACAATTAATCAAGACCATGCTACCATCAAATCCAGGAGTTACCCCATTTTATAATCTCCCCATCCATTATTTTTAATAATGAATGTGAAATAAATTAGTTATGAATACATTTTAAATGATATATGAATATGAGAATAGAACTAAATTAGTATTGGTGTATTTTATTTATTTATATCCATTGGAATTATATGCATATTTCTTCAATGTACTATATTAGTAGTTTAATTATCCATATAAATTGATTACATCTTTCTATTAAATTTAAATAAATATTTTTTTTAATATCCACAATCCTATAGAAATATTCATCAATAATATATAATCATTATCAATCTTTATGAGTTATAATAAGTTCTTATGATCACTTTACTTTTCCCGGATATTATATAATTTCTAAATGGGTCTATTACATTAATTCATTGAAAAATATTTCAATTAAATAAAAATATGATGTATCATGTAGTCCTATAAACATTCTTATTATTGAATATATTACTATGGATGAATCAATACATGTTTCACGAGTGAGGTTGATGATGGAAAAATGATATTAAATAGAATTCAAGCAAGAAAAGCTCCAAAATCCACAAACAGGGATGTGTTCCTAAATGTAAAAACATTAAAAACTAGAAAATACTCATGAAGGCAAACCAACTATTGGGATTTGGAGGTGGTTACCTCTAAAAGAAATAACTCCAGTTTGTGGCAATCATAAGTTCATGCACTGGTTGAGATAGTAAAATCCACACAACATAACTCCAACTCATAGAGGAATCAGTTCCACATGGAGCTTAAACATTTAAACTCAACACAACTTATGTATATTCATATAAAACGATAAATTTTTGAGGGGACATAATAATTCATGCATAACAAAATCATTGCTGACATCGATTTCCCTACCTTTTCTAATCCTATAAATACCCCCAATGTCCAACATTGTCTGTGGGGGGGGGGGGCTGACCTTTGCAAATCCATCCAAATATCAGTATTCAAGAATCTCTCTCCTTCACAATCCAAAGAGGAGAAATATTTTCCTTGGATTCTAAAAATTATGAAATCACCTCTCATGATTTTTTAAGAACTCCATACCATGGTGGATAAAATATTCATGGTGTCCATGATATTAAAATAAGATGAAAAGTTTTGTGGAATATTGGGGTTTCCCGATGTAATTATATTTCGAAGAAACCCCACTGAAACTAAGAGTTCACTCTAAGGAAGGGTAGCACTATTTCATGAAACGTGAACTGTAATGAGACCCCAGCCTTCACGAATCCCAAATATTTTTTGAAACCCATACTTTCAGGGAAAACATCCCCCAAGACTCTCCATTCTTCCTCATTTTTGACAAAACTCATAAAGAATGTTCTGTACACAAGGTCCATGTACCCATCCATATTAAGTCCATCCAAAACCCCTATTCATGTATGATTAATATAAAAAATCCTAATTTCTAACCAATATATTTTATGCAAGCTGAAAACCATTACCTTTTATATTACTCCTACAAATAGGCCCCAAAATACCTCTTACTCAAAAGAATAGGTCCCCAAAAATTAAGACACATGATTACCACTCTTTGGGGGATGTGTCTGTTCTGTTCCCTACATAAAGGCACATGATCAGTAGAAAAGTATGTCCTAAAGGTGGAATTATCGTAGGAAAATAGTAAAATTTATTGGTAGAGAGGAATTATATAGTATCACCCCTTCTACATGGAAATCGTCTCATAGGATGTAGATGAAGATAATTTTGGAGTTTTATGATCTCAAAATACCCAGTGCAACGTCCAATTTTCAAGATTTAATCCCCCCTATCCCAAGGTTCGACTTTCATGATGTGAAACTGCATAGACCAACATAAAAAATTCTTGATGTAAAATATCTTATCATGACATCGAAGTTGTATGATGTTAGATTGACCTAAAACTTCCTCAAAGTATGTTATAATAATCTAACCTTACCGTATGTGATAAATATAGGAATACCTGAGTATTACTGGTAAGCGAGGATCATAAAATTCACACCTTGTGTCACAAAGACACTATTCAAAACATAAAATCATCATGATTTATCTCATCATCCACACTAATACGATGGAACTACTACATCAGGAATCTTCTATTAATATTTTACACAATATCCTCCCTCTACCTGGGAGGAATCCCCAACACCATTGAAGATTCCACTTTTAATCCCCTACCACATAATCATAATTCATTGAAACACAGAGGAAGGTTCATTTCTTATGTCCCACATTATCCCTCCTAGACACTTCTTTCGTGATGTTATCATCCCTAATGCATGAAGTTAAGTAGCATGGATGGTTCATGTGACAAGACCATAAACTATGACTACAATCTGTAGGGGTATTGATCCCTATCTCTCAAAACAGGTATGTAGGGATCATCTATTTGTTTCAATCCTAATAAACAAAAACATCTAGGGTACCTCCCAATGTTTCAATCCCAACACCATAAAATCACCGTAAAATCCATATGTGTGATCTTCCACCCATATAAACACAATGAAAACCAATGTGTGATCATTATTCACTTAGGATAACACTCTCTCCTTACCATCAAACACTTAACTGTTAAATCTACCCCGGGGGACACACATAACCAATCTACTAGAGTATAAAATCCTACTTTATGTGGTCATAGAAAACAAAACCCTACAGTGTGAAATAGTTCCCCCTAGGGGAAATCGTATCCAAACCCTAATGTGTAAAATATCCCCCTAGTGATAATGTTAACATCCCACCCATCTTTGTGTAATTCTAATCCATTAACATAACCATTAATATTTACCCCATAAAATAAAAAAGATTTAGTTTTCTAGATATCTATAATGTCATTATTCCCCTAGAATTAACTAACTAGTGTATGACATAAGATTACATTGGTTCCATGCATATGATACTTCAATCCAGAGATTCCCCATACATTGGATTCCTCTTGATTCAAATTTGAGAGAATCTATAGATGACCAACACACCTATTGTCCCATAAATCCCAAAAGGAACCATCATTACTATCTAATCTAACCTAATGATACTTCTATATTGATATAAATGTAGTATAATTAAATCGTGTCCATATGAAGATAGAATAAGGAAATAGATTGAAGAATATAACATAAATCATTGAGGGAGACTTCGCCTAGGGTATTATCTCCGAGAGGAATTTAATGGTAGAAGGAACTAATATACCATCATTATGTTTCGATCAAGGATCTAAATATACCGATTATGGACATGAAATCTACCTACCATTTTAATGTGGGAATGTGGGGAAATAATATTCACATTCTCATCCCTATGTGTTGCGTATAATGAAAGAATCAAAAATTAAAATCATTTAATCTAAAATGATGATATCCCCTTTTTACTATGAGAAAATATAACAATGGGGAAACATTGGATTTTCATGTCACCATTTCTGGACATTAAACACTGGGTCCTGTGGATAAATTATTCGTCCCAACATTAAACTCTCCCATGGCTTTCCACAGATAACATTATTAATCCTTGGTATGTGACATCATCAACATGAATCCTTTTTATTTATGAGAATGAAAGGGTTTATTTTTGGCTATTTAGCATAAATTTCATTGGATTTCTAATAGTGACGGGTCTTATAGCTCTATACAGGACATAGGAAATAGGATACCAAGGAATAATGATAATTGGTATATGGGTAGGAAGAATGCTTGTGTTGAAATATTCTATGGTTACATCTATCCTTCGACAACCACCACAACATCTACTACTGGTTTCCCACACACTATCTCACCATCTGTTCTCATCCATTAGAGTGCGGTCAACACCATTATCCATCTATATGAACTATAAGGGTTCATTCAAATCTGGTATATCCCCATTTGAATCTCGACGCATCAGTACCTCACTGACATCACCACAACTGAGGACTATTTTGGGGTAAAACAACACCCATTCAAAAAACAAACATATTTGGTAGGAACTCAATATAAATTTATTATAGATCACTCCCATATTTCTTAGATTTAGGGGATTATATAACTATACCTATAGTTTCCTTTAATATAGATATACATATGAGGGATCCTACACATTCAAATCAATGATAATAGTGACATACCCCATTATTCGATGAGAGGGTTGACCCCATTCATGGTATGTTATCCCCTATATAGATCACCAAAACGGATGTTGGTGTATGTTCCATAAGATCCATTCATAGCATAAATTTTTTATAGCTCTAATATCCCACTCCATAACTAGTGTATCACATTATAATCCAGTAAAAACTAAATGGGGTGACATCTTCTCTTGATTTATATTGTGACCCAATATCACCTATTAAGTATGTTGGATTCACTCTCTCAGCCATTATTTCCACCAAAAACTACTAAAATTCATCCCATTATGAATAATAGTAGAGTAGAGGGCCTCTCCACATTCCATGAACGAGTATGGTGGTCCTCCTGATGCTAATGAAATTCGCAACATTTATGATTTTTCCCAAGTTAAGATTGAAAACAACCATCATGGGGATGTGATGTGGTGAAGGTTACAACACACATGGAAGGTTCCGAATAAAATATCAACATCTCATGCCTGGGTAGCATCATACCATTAATTGTGGGAACATGGGAATCCTTCTATCAAAATTAAACACTCATACTATGAGATTACTAATGAATTGATATGTGAAATTCATGCCCATTTCTAGATCCATAGGTAGAATCCCAACGATTGAGGAATACGATCACTGAATAAGAAGATAAAAATATCCACAAGAACATTAAAAAATTCATATAGATCGAGGAAATTATATATTATTTCCATGTAATTTTAGTAAAACCGTTTTCATCTCCATCATTTTCCCCCCATCAACATCCACACTAGAATTAGATATATTTTAGGGTCCATCATGAAACCATTTGATTATGGAGATCACTCTATTAAGCCCCAAGGATAGGTTATAGATCTCACAAATTAGGTGTTTGTAAAACCCCATTATTATATAGATATTATCTTCAAATTGTAGGCACAATAAAGTGAAATTCCAATATGAAATGTAAATTTAATATCTATGGTGCCCCATCTCCCAGTAAATCAATTGAAATGAGGATCTTTGTTAGATCCAATCAATGTTTCCTATCCTGTTAAAACCAGTGTATAGGCTGACCAGTGGTAGGATCATCCTCTTAGTAATAAAAAAATGATATGTGGTGAATCTTGGGTTTTGACCATCTATTAGTCCTATTTTAGCCACTATCAACTCTAAAAATTTTCAACCTGGACTTCCACAATGAGGACTAGGCTATTTATTCTCAATATAATATTTGGACTGTGTTCAACATCCTTCTTGATCGTCCGCTAACATACACCTGAAGTCACGGTAACCAAAATTTCATTCCCCAACAGTTCATGAGGGTTGTTATTACAATGATCCATGTCTGATAGATGAATGAATCTTCTGGATACTTCCAAACACTCCAATGTACCTTTATTTAGAGGCGTACAAGGATAAAGTGATTCTTGGAAGAGTAAACACCATAGGAGAAGATAATTGGATGGGATTAATATTTTTCGATATTTAATATCACTATAAAATATCAATAACGATACCACCAATCCAACCCACATGGTTACTATTGACGTTCTTCTCTAACCACCACCATGGTAAATATCATCACAATTAACCATAATAGGGACTATAGAAATAGGTTTGGTCACATGAGGAATGATAGGAAGAACCCACACCATGTGGTGGTGTTGAAATAAGAGGATCCCTCACCATGTAATCACACCCATTATAAGGGACTGTAAATGGGAATTGGGAGTCACTCAAATGAGGCATTGGAACCTACCCACTAATATTTAAAACATTTAAGCGGTATTTTGAGATTACTAGTGAATTTGTGAATGTTCCAGTAACTATGTTAGCTTCCACGATGGTCACTTTTCTATAGTTTTTTGAGGGATACAATAGGATAAGAGTTGAACCGATGTATTAATAGCCCTTGAGACGTGTAAATTTAAAAAGGGACCAAATAAGTCCTCATATTTGGAAACCAATCATTCACAACCAGGTGCCTATATTTTTACATTGTGGAATAGTTTATCTAATCAAGGAAGACTCCCAGGTATATGAAAACGGAATATATTTTAGTCACCCTCTCAATTGAAGAAGTAACCGTATCCACCTAAATATTAAGGTCGATCAAACTCTGTGGATAATATTATCATTATATAACTATTGAAATCAAATAATAATTAGGATAATATGGTAGAGTCTATCACCTATATCCTTTAATAATTGGTAATGAGATTGGTTTCAATTAATCTTGATGGAAATAAAAATCCACCATTGGTAGAAATGATGTTTCTACCACCCTAATTTTACAATCCATGATTCACCATTTTCCATGGATTTTCTATCAATTTTAAAATAGATCCCACTTATCGTCGAGGCGAGGGACAATCATGGGGTCCTCAACATAATATATATATTATAGAATATGATTTTTTATCAAATAAATATATGGACCTACATTTAGGTGGTACAACCAGCTTTCCCCAAGATCCATTGCTAGCTAGGAGGATCATCGCATACAGTTTCTCTACCAGTTAAGATGTACGTACAAAAAATCCAGAATCATAGACCTCTCTAAATGAAAATAGAGGCATTATGAGCGGGAGAATAACATTATTTCCTTATGCGATGGACTCAAATACTATATTTATATGAAAAATAAAAGGAAATTTTTCTTATGATTTTTTTAGAAAATCCCCGATATGTGACGGTCCTTACCCTCAATTCTCTAAACCATCCATAATGTTTTTAGGAGTTCTGTTAAAAACAAATAATATTGATGAATCCATATAGGGGGCCGATAAATGTTCTATCCCAATACATATGCACAATCCAATTAGAAGGCCCGTAAATTAAGAGACAATTATTAAACTGCATGAAATGGATTCTAGCATAGTTCACCTACTGGCCCCTTAACCGAATGAATCCTTCTAAGTGAAAACCATCTAAGAAATTTTTCCCCTAGTGCATGCTCATTATTAATATAAAAACCCTTGACGGGAAATTTTACCCAACCTATTCTCAGGTATAGGAACCATGGGTTACATTCAAATAAAAAAGTTACATGACATACTCATTCAATGATTCACACATCGTAATTTGTTTCATCTACACAATATATAATGGGAATCTTAAACTACAAGAATATAATAAGTCCAAAGAGTCTAAACTCACTAATCATGCCAATCATGGACAATACCACATGACCCATGGCTACACTATTAAAGGATCCTTTATCTTCAATGATTCTCTCTTGGACCATGTGTATTGTGACATAATAAAATTAGGAGATGTCCCAACATAGGAAAGATAGGTCTCTGCTAACCCAAAAAATGACAAAGAAGAATTATATGAAATGAAGTGGGCTATAAAAGGAGGAATGGAGTAGTAAAATGGCTTGTTGGTTAAAAATAATGTTGTTCTTCCCAAGAGAATTACATCTGCTCGCATGTGTAAACGATACCCTCCTATGATCTACACATCCCATATATCCACCAAATTCATATATAAACCATATAAATAAATATATATAATGTGAATATGTTGGTTGGGGAAGAGAAATCAATGTCCCCCATTATTTTTTAAACTAGCTCATACATATAGAAACTTCACACATCATGAATTAGGACATACACCTAGAGAACACCCAATCGTGGACTATTTAAATTACAAGGATAAATATTTACTACCACTAATTATGTTGAACTAGTGGGTCATTGAATAGTTCATAATAATGAGGATTGTTATTAAAACCCCTTGATAACTTACAGAAGACACCGCCAATGAAGAGGTAGAAGAAATAGTAGAAGAAATATTTTTGATGACAATGTTTCAGTCCAGAATATATGATGGAAATAACATTAATATAGGTAGATCATGTAAATAAAAAGGAATAAAAAAATCCCACAGGTGATGAGGTTGAGAATATCAAAATGTATATATACATGACATCCAATATTGTTGATTCCTAGTCCAACATGAAGGACAACATACTAATTACAATCCCTCGATTGAGACTGGTGGAACATGAACTAGGATACTTTTTATTATACTAAACATGATTTAGAGTTTAGATATTACCTTTTACACATAAATAGGATGGTCCAATCCAATAACATAAGATCCTACCACTGTAATGTGCTGAGAAATTCACACTATGTCCAATCTATTCTACATGTTCCAAAAGACTATACTAGAATTAAGAAATTTGATTTGAAGACAATGATTCAATATAATAAGTAAACATAATGTTTATAAATTAAAAGGATTGGATTGATAGCCATTGTCTCTTCCATATCCATGGACACTTATTTCCTTATTGAATAAATTTCCCCCTTTTATAATATCATGAATATGATCCTAGATTGATAGTTTTAGGACAGTTTCCTCATCCTTCATATTCTTTAATTTGTAATGAAGAAGATGAGTTCTTAGATTCCCCTGAAAAATTGGAAGAGGGTTTCTCCGGCAGGATTTTCATGTGGAATCTTGTGGACCATATAACTGAGAAAGTCACAAGGATGAAAATGATAAATTCAGTTTTGGAGTCAGTGGAACAATATTAGTATTTAGTTTTACTAAAGAAAAATATTGATATGTTTTCCTAGAGCTATGAATAGATCCCATGGATTTAACCTTATTCATTCATTCAACCCCTTATCCTCCCACTTGGTCAGCAGGTTTTCAAATACCCTCCCATAAAAACGAAATGTTCTCATGGTTCCATTGCTGATGCTGAATATTAGTATGTAATTAAATAAAACCTTGTCAGAGAGGTGGAGTGCCCAAGGTGTATGAGAAATATTATCCCATGGATGATGAAGAATTGTATGATAAATGTCTATGTTGGATTCTAGGACGTCAACCCCCATTGTCCAATGGAATAATTTTTTCTTCTGGTGAAAAATAATTCAATTGATATTATATCTGGATTCTAACATCTCTCTTTCATGGACATATATTCTATGTATGGAGAGAACTATCTGTAATTCAATGTTTATTATTCCAAAACCATCAAGAATCCTCAATTACTATATTTATACTAGGCGGACCCTTTCATATTAAAGAGGATAGATCCACTTACTAGTGTCCCATGGAGAGTATCTTTATACTTCTTGTTTGGATGTTAGTGGAATGGTGTGGGGATTATTTTATGGTTATGTGACACCAAATCTAAGACCACATCAAATAACTTGGTAAGGTGTTCCATTTCATCCATTCTCATCATGTGAGGTTGAAACCCATTTAGTTTGAATTCTCGGTAACCTCTAAAACATTTTTCGACTACATGGTCAAATATAGAGGCATCGATACCAACCTAGAGAAAATTGTGTCTATCAACCAAATTTCACCTCTACACATCCTCTGAATGTTGTGTGGGATACAAGGCCACATAGCATATTTTCACTGTTTATTAAATATATGGAAGGAATGTGTCATCCATTTTAGAGGTCCATTATGAAAGGATACATTAATCAATGTTATTAACAACCCCTGATAACCTTAGAGGAAATTAATTTTTACTTGCTAAATCCCATGGTCACGATGTATATTATTTTAGGAAAACCAATAGTCATTTACCTTACAACTACTAAATGATTCCCTAATTAATTTCTAGCTTATAAAAATCAAGGTAAGGGGGAACAAGTTATACTATCTTATCCATATGCTCATTGACACATATTAAAAATACCCCCCCCCCATCGAGAAGAGATGTCATATGTTGGTCTTAATAGTACATGAGGGAAAAACTTTTTTCCAAAAACATGAGACACATATTTTATGTCATGTTGATCCCTTGATGTACTTCCAAAAATACAACATGATAATTGGGAAATTGGTATACTGGTTTGTAACAATATAGTTTTCATAAACCATTAATATACCAGAAAAATTCATCAATGGAGAAGTTCTAGCAGACATCATGTTTGTGCATCTAACCCTTAAGGAATGACCCCATGAAATTGAGTTCCTATAAGAAGAAATTTTCTCAGTGGACTAGGATTCATTGTGCTAGAAGATTAATTTGGATGGTTCCATTGGGAGAAAATATTGTATAAGGATCAACAACCCTATAATAAACATGGTTGTTCCTTGGATTTTATTCATCACTATTTCATATGTCATTCTACCATCCTCATTTCGGTTTATGGAATGTAAAAAAATGATGCAAAAATATGGGCCATTATTTGAGGATTCGAATTGGGAATAAGGACTAATATATATTCTACATTGAAAAGGAGAAATTTGTCTACTCATCATCCATAATATGTGTGACTATGTTCTCAAAAAGTAAGATATTATTCCAAAGGAGGATCTAACACATCATCTAATGGCCGAGTTCTCTTCCCCAAAAATATTGAACATTTTCCAGAGTCACAGAACAGCCGAGAGATACTCTATATAGAATAGTCACCTATCTTATAGAAACCAATCAAGATGACCAAATCATTAATGTAGAAAACTAGATGTTCAAATACCCTACCACTTATCAAAAATAACACAATAATCATTTTTACCAAATGGATATTGACGATTCTACAACAAGGACATCAAATTCAGCCATTATTGATGAAAACCCAGATTGGATTATTCCCTTCCTCGAGTATCTCCAACATGGAATCCTCTGTTTAGGTTGAGTTGAACATGAGAGAATCCTCCAGCGTTCAATATAGTTCATTCTTGAGAGTGGACCTAACATTGAGAAAACCATCTACATGTGAGTGTTCGAAGTAATTCTTCTTATTTATATCTATGTATATGAGATAACTTAGATTATTCAAGAGGTATATACCAGATCATTAAAGATCATTTGGAACTCGTAATGTAGGGTTAATGTTCTACTACCTAATTTGGTTTTTGGGTTACTTCTGTACCACGATGGTTCATTACTACATTTAGTTCACCTATAGTTTCATGCCTATCAGTTTCATGCCATATTTTTTTATCACCTTCCATATCTTCCCCACACAAAAAATACTCCTTTTCATTCATTGTTTAGAAACTTGTAATTCTGGGTCCCTACCCATCACAGGTAGATTATTAGCATATGTTCATTTGGACACAAAAAATACCATTGTAAATGTCGGAAAAAGATATTCCCATCAATGAGATAAAAACATCGTCCATTAGTTAATGTTTGAACTATTAAATAATTCATTGATTTGGGTTTCATCATAAACATATATTCGTCAAAGACAATAATATCATTTATTTCATGATGAATGAATTGTATTCCATGTAATCATTCTTATTTTTCCATCCATCCCATTCCCATGATCTTGTAAAATTAAAAAATCAAGTCATTTAACAAAACCCTCTCTAACAACCTAGAGAATATAGCAGGAACTAATAAATAGATTTGACTAGATAAACTCCCTAATTATCATTATTAATATTGGACGACAAATCAAAATTACAAAAAGGAAACCAAATACACCCTAATGTGTTGGACAATGGATGATTTAGATTTTATGGTTCAATGTTCATCAATCCAAATGGATGATTATTACCAAAATATTCCATGAAATATCATATTTCTATCTAGATGAGTTTTAGTGCCTAAATGAAAATAGTCTTTATGAATTTCATATCATAGAGAGACACAATAATTCTATATTATGATGGTTAAACCAAAAAGACTTCCTTAACACCTTCCTTCATGGTGACTTGGTATTGGCACTTAGAAAACTGATGATACTTGACTAATACCACCGAAACAGGAGAAAAAATGGGATGTACCATGCATTATCTATACGGTCTATTCCAAAAGAGTATAATCTTTAATCACCATGGAAGGGGAGTTCACCACACCTCCCACCAATTTTATGATTTTCAAGAAATAATTCGCGTGAATCCTTTTAGTGAATTTTATGTCACCATAAATTTTGGAATCATGGGTAAAAGAATTGAGACTGTAATGTATTTTCAAACTTCAACCTATCACTACAACCATAATATAGCTTCTACCCAATTAGAGTGGTATTTAGGAATATAAATTAGAAATACACTTAGTCTGTTCTATATGATTATAAAATAAAAATCAAAACGTCATCATTAAATTTATTTAAGCTACAGCCATTCCTGATGGAATGAACATAGGATGCATCGTATGAAAAACATGTGATAAAAACAACATTTTATAGCATGATGAAAAACTATAGACATACCACATATGAAAAATGAATCATGCCTCATATGTTATTTACTGGGTGGTCAAAACTAATTTCCTTATCTGAGGACATTAAACTATAATGTTACTCTATGTGATAACCATATGATTCCATTTATGAATAATATGAGATGATTAAATTTCCTCATAGGAAAGGACCTCACTGATCTGATATAACTCTTCTACCACAATGTGATCTAGAACTATTGGTATCTTGATTCACATTCCTGATAGGAAAAATTTGGATAATTATATCTAACATAAAAGACCTATCCCATGCACCATCCTACATTCAATATCCCCATACTGAGGCACAAGTCCTCAAATATCATGAAATTGTTTCATGATTTCTTTGTGTTGTGCATGGACTCTTTGGATCAAACATAACATCATATTATATATATTTTTATCCGAAAAAACACCCTCTATGTAACTACACCATTTAGGTCTAATAATTGTGATGTCAATATTTGTGCATCTGGCCCCTTGTAGTATCCCATTTTCATTGTTTTCATCACCCCTGGTGTTTCAATAAACCAATTAACCCTCTATTCTTAATTGTATACTCACTCAAAAGGACTCCATCGTACTAGTATCTGTATTCTACAACACCACATTTTAGAACTACATATGGAATGATTCAAATTCCCATGGGATACATAGAGATGCATGGATGTCATATCCATGTTCTATCCCAATCGATAACTAATCGTGGGGTATTCCCTCCCATGAAATTATGGCATCATGTTTTGCGATGTTTCCCATAGATTTTAATATGTAAAAATTTCCCCATGTCCACACTTCTTCATTTTGGGTTATCACTATTTCATTCCACACAATCCTATTTTGGGCACCCACACCTTTTATTCAGAGAACCATGATTTAAAAATAAATATAACATTAGTCTAAACTGTATGAATCTAATGTAAAAAGTCCAATATCCGCATCACGATATGATAAAGTACATCCTTAACCACTATAAAACTAATATTCCTCATGTGACCAATATTGGTTAGCCTAAATAAATTTCTGTAGAACATGTCATAAACTATATCCATATAATATTTAATGAATATAACATTCATCGTCTAAAAAATATGGCATGGAATAAACAATTCCCTTATCACATGTTGTTAAATTATAGCATTGCCTATTATCAACCCGGGATGCCTCATATAAAAATATGGGATGGCTAACACAAATATCCTCAACAAATGATGTTAAACTATAGATTTACCCTAAATTACCTAAGGATTCCTCATTTGAAAAATATGGGATGGAAAAATGATCATCTTTATCACACAATGATAAAATATATCCTTAACCATTATAATGATTATTGGATGGATCATATGGTAATTATTAGGTGAAACAAACCAACATACTTATAAAATTATTATAATTGTATTATTAACCATATAAACACAGGATGCCTCTTATAATAAATATGGGATTGAAAAAATCATTATCTTAAACACATGAAATTCAACTACATCTTTACCCAACATTATAAATTTAGGATTCCTCATATTATGAATATGAGATGATTCTATTTCCTAAATAGAGGGGACACCACCATTCCATCATCGATGTTATACCACATCAAATTCCATAACCATGTGTTGCATCATTTAAAATCCCATGGGATATGTAGTGATGCCTATATATCATTTCCATTGTTCACCCTATAACAATAATTTATTTTAGGGAATTTCCCCTCTAGTTCAGGATGGATAATTTCCTATCAACATGATCATCAAACACATTCATCGATTCATAATAATATCTATATGGAGTTAAATATCCCCCTGTAACATTCACCACTTCCAATTTCAATATTTATTCTTCCATGAATTTGGATCCTCATCATCCCCTCAATTTCAACAGGCCCACAAACAGTAATGGTATATCACCATCCTAGTTCAACAACCTTCCTAGAAAAAAGTGTTGAAGGATCCATAGTAAAAAATGGTGGTTCCCATGTTTATAAAAAATTGAATAGTTAATACCATATTTACTCTCCCCATCCTTATATAGTGTAGGTGAGGATCCATTGTATTGAACATGATTAGCAGTTGTTCTACACCCATCAGTCATCGCATTTCCACAGTAAAAATATTGGACATTAAAATTAACATTCCCATAAATTTCCCTATTATCATGTGTGAATCCCAATAAACTATAGATAATTTCCATGGACACATAATCACGGTGAATAAATAATATAACACATTTTTCGAATTCCTCATGTCAAAAATATTTTCCCCTAATTGTGCTTCCCCACTCAATAATGATAACTCTAAAAAATTACTATTATCTCACATCAATCTTGGGTATTGTGGGATTAGGATTTGGGAATGAATTTTCCTAAGCACATTTGATATTATTAAGAGATCCATAGTTAGAGAATCACATACCTATTCTGAGAACTATGATCATGAACTTGGAGTCTATGTCTTAACATAATGACCAGCAACTGTGTGTAAAAGGTCCCAAAATATTCCATGTAGAACCAGGTATCTGTAGACCTCAATTATAATTATGTTAAATATCCTCTATTCCACACACACTCCCAAGAGACATGTGACTAATATTCCATTCATTATAAACCTAAATAATTTGCGACACAATGCCTATAGATATTCTCGTAAAATATTTTCAATAATTGGTTCACAAATATGACCATAAGAAATATACAACCCGTGTTTTTTGTATTAATACCATAAACTATTTTCAAATAATTTTATAAGAATTATGTCCATAACCTATTTTAAACCCATGGTATGAGAATTATTAACATAAAATATTTGAATCCCATGGTCTGAACATTTTGACATTAAATTATTTTCCACCCATGGTCAAAGAATTATGACTATAAATTTTTTTACACCCATTATTTAAGAATTATGAAATTAAATTATTTAAAACCCATGGAAACATAATAATTACATTAATATATTTTTTAATTCTTTGTCAAAATAGTAAAATATTAAACAACCAATGGTATGTAAAAAATAATTATTATGTTGAAACCCATAGGGGAAATCTATGAAATTTCCAGCCTCCCACCATTCATGTCACTATAATGTCATCGTGAAAAAATATGGGTATAAATAAAAAGATACAAATATAGAGGGAACAACCATGATCCATGGATAAAATAGGTTATTCTCACTAGGGACCCTAGTTCAGAAAAAATTAAGTGTGAAATATCTACTCCATTTTTATCACAATATCCCTTATGAAGCTCCACCCATTGTGTCTCCAACATATTAAAACCACTACACTCACTGAAAAGGATTTATTTGTGTCTTTTCACATGTCATATTCATAATATTATAATCTATTTTGCGAACATCCTAATAACTTGATATTAAACTATAAGACTTGTTTTCTTAGATTGTATGAAATTATAATAAAGACTCAGTATTCTTGGAACACGATATTAAACTAGACCCCCTTCAGATTCGTATCATCAAATAATATTGTGAAACATTTTGTTCCCACGCATCAAAATCCCTTCCTCTCTTCAGTGCATGAAAAATACTAATATATTAGAGTTATTTGTCCATCACACAAAAACAAAGACAAATCTAAACACAGATGATTAGTTGAACCATTTTTTTATATTGATACACTTGTCAAATGTGGTCAAATTCATAAAGGGTTTTTAGAGGGTATAACTCTTTATGACCATTCCATTAATATACCACCACAAATTTTTCCCTCTAGGATTTACATCCCTATCATCATTTATACATGAACAATACCCTAATTGATGTTCTTCGTAGGTACACTCTTGCACCTATGTTCATTATAACATGCCAAAAAATGCATAAAAAAACATTCTAACAAGTTATATGTTACAAATATTGTCAATAGTTGATCCACAAATGTTTTTCAAAATTACTAGAAAAATGATTGCTGATAATTTGTTTCAAAAAAGGTCAACATTAATCCTCTATTTTCACATTCCCTACATTTTTATCAAAATTATTGGTTTAACGATTCATTATCTTAACCAATATCCTTTTTTCATGTACAATTAAATTCCCATGTAATTATATAATTTATCATGTAACATGAAATAAAAATGAAAATTGGTTGTGCATAGAGTCACATTATCCAACCAACATTTTATTTTCCAAGATAATCATAGATGTCAATAAACCGGATCATACCCTAACTATTTTGTCCTTATCAGGAGCCCTCAAATAAATGATAAATTGTTTCTGTGTTTTCCCACATTGGGAATTACTGGTTTGGGATTCATGGTTTATAGTTAGTTGATTCATTTATATGTTTGATAGATAGTAAAAAAGATCACATTGTAATATAAATAATATAAAAAACAATCCCAATGTTTTAAGGGGTCCATCCACATTTAAAAGAATCCATTTATTTCAAAACATAGATAAATTCTAAATGTCACAATCCCGATGATTGATCGCTCTAGATCAGCTGACCTCTTTCGGGTGACCATTAATATATTTTTTCAATCATCCAGCCCAACCACATCCTTGTTGGAAGTAAGGATTTCCTCATTACGATTAATTCATTATTAGTACTTACCATATAACCACTCAAGAACTCTATATTGTTCTACCACTTCCCTAGCCTCAGTCACCACAAATTAATCCCCCAATTGGCTGATAATCTCTACTTGAGATGTTATAGTTACAATATTCTATATCAACTGATCTTATGGATGATAAGTATCATATTTAGGTTCCTGGAGTGACTGGGTACCAAAAAACGTCATCTTATTCTTGGAAACACTGAACTACTTCCACTCAACACATTAAATTTTAGAGATAATTTCCATAGCAAGTGAATCAAGGCCACTAGAATCCACAACGCCAGTCCCCATGAAGAAAAAACAATTATCGAGTTATGTTACAATGTTTGGTTGATTAACTGGGAGGGAGAGAGAAGAAATTATAGACAATATTTCATGTCATCCATCATATAACTCAGTTATCCTCATAAAAATAAGGTTCATAATCATCGAAGTCCATAGAAGGTGTGGTCTTATACTGAGAGAATACGACCAACACATCATTGGAAATATCACCTAAAGGAAATTCCTTAGGTTTAATAAGTCCCATGATTATGATAGACACATCCTCACTAGATCCTTCACTAATAATGGGTGATTCCCTAACCACATGTACCACATACGAGGTAGGATTTTCCACCACAACCTCTCCCATTTCCTCCCTTAGTGGAATTATATAGAACACCCTAATCGAGGTCTCAAATATGAAATCCACCATCTATGAAACATCATAGGTGTTGATGTTCATAAATGAATAAATAAATAAATATTTTTTAGGAATGAATTCAACCCCCTACAACCATGTTTTTTTCTTACCAGATGACACCATCTAAACCACAACCTCCTTGTTCATCATTAGTAGGACAATAACATCAACCATCAGATTATCAAATATATGCTCAACTAACTTGAGTGTCACCAAATATGTTTGATTACCACAAAAATTTCAAATACCATTTAATGTAATGTCTTATCCAATAAAATATTATTTGGAGAAAAACAAAATAATGGTGGTTGAGAAAGAGAGAGTAATCACAAGAGTGGTACAATCTAACTAGAAACACAGAATAGTTCCAGTGATATCCCCTTGTCCCTAGAATCCATCAAATATTTGACCCCCCAATAATAATAAGATGGCCCATGGAGGGATGTTTTGACATTATCCATAATAAAATATAAAAATATCCTAGTTTTAAGAATATATCCTCAAATACATACCATGGAATAAGGGTTATTGTGAAAAAACATAGACCATTGAGTGGTCACCTAAGTCACAAGAAACTCTTCAGTAGATGATTGGATTCATATGTTTACCACACAAGCGAGAGGTCATGCAACACTTCACCCAAGGATAGAGGTTCCCGCAAACTACAATTGAGGTTCATCCTAAACCTCCTATTCATCAATGATCTAAGATATCCATATAAGTGAAAAATAACAATCTTAGTGATCATAGAGGTTTGATAGTATCTATAAATAAAAAGATCAAATTATTTACCTAATAATAATAACGATTTCCATCCCCAAGGGAGTCTAGATAGGCATAGATTTGTCACAACTCCCCTGATCTGTCACCCCTAGATAGATTAGTAAATAATCATTCTATAAGAAGATATGAAGTATAAGGAATGTCAAATAACACCTTCAATTTTCTAGTCAAGGGATTCATGATGTAGTGATAATAGAGAAATTCTACCATCTATTGTTTGTATTACACATCATCTCTCCATGGGATATGAAATACTTACACAAAATTATTAAACTTGGAAATTTATATCCACACGATTTAGAGACACTATTATATCACATGAACATTAATTATTTGTTTTTTGATCCCCCAACTCTCCCACACATCAAGGAAAATGGAATGAGAGACGATATCTGTGTGAATAAATAAGATACATGGACCCTATAAATGTGTCCATGATACTTATCTAGAGATACACCACCCCAAAAGATGATTACCTTTGAATGTTAATATTTATACTAATATCATCACTGATTATTCATCCTATAAAAGACCAATAATTAAATGATACCTAGATTCAACATTACCTACTACTCCAGCTCTGCCTCCTTGAGAATCATACTCGATTCTCTCCCCAAAATATGATAGTTATGGGGACCCATTCTAATTTTACGGAGTCACCGGTCTCCTTTACATGTCCATAGGATATGCTTCCCCCAATATCACAATGTATTCATGAATGATCCAATTAGTTGTAGTAGGAAATAAATTCTCATGTTGACCCCTCCCATCCTCACATGACAACATGTACTATATTTTAGAAAGGACAGAGGGGTGTAAATTCCAATGTACACCCATATAAACTTTTGGGCTGGGAAATAAGTTTAACTAGAACAACTTTGTTAACTCGTGAGGGGTGGACGTCACAAAAATATCCTTACAGTCTAACCAAGACACTGATTCGACTCCAAAAAAGTCAAATTGGTATGGTTTCTAATATGTGGTCCCCCACAAATCACTGTTGACCATTCCCCGGATATTTGAGAAATATATGGAAAATGATGTGATCCTCTTTTCCAATCATCCCCAACACAAAAAATGATCTCAATTGGAGAGGAAGAAACCATGTGATGATGATGATTTATGGTCATAAATTCTTGATAGGTGGGAAGATTATGATGTGGTATTTGTATCCACCTATGTGAGCATAAACCCAACCATAGAATACATATAAGGCCTCACTAACATGGGATGGGGTCTTCCACTGACTTATATAGAACCACACATTTTACAAATACACCAGCACATGGACTGCTATGTCTAGGAGCTTCCCCATCACTAGAATTTCCAATATAATGAGGGTTCTTGACCACACCACCATGTGGCCATCGATATCTAGGATCACCCCCATTGATAATAGTGGAAATAAATCTTTATAGGCCAACTAATGGATATTCATGATTTAAAATGTATATGTGTAGTTGTAGATAAATATCCTCCATGGTCATCAAATAAGAATAATAATTTCATCTTGATGGTTCTTTGGGAAATTTTCAAGGCCTTCCAGGAATGATGGTCGTAGACTCATTCATTAAATAACCAAACCATTGTTTGAAAAGGTTATTATTCTCCACTATTTTTTCACACTCTCCCCTTGTATAAACTATTTCTAGGATGTCATAACCTCTAACATATTCTCCTAGTATTCCCATAAATTTTCATATAAAAAACACATAAAACATCACCCCCTACATGGGGATCCCTACAAACCATTAGAGGTCCAATAACCCGATTCTGACCTCCCCATGATGCAGGTAAAACATATTGGACCCTACTGACCACTATGTCAACAACACTAGCATGATTTCTTCATGATTCTAAAAATGAAACTGTGGGGACCATGATTCCTCTCATTTTGTGACCCAATTAATATTAAACTATAATTAATGATAGAATTATCATACCAATTTTTTCCAAGCCCACTCATTTGTGAATTTTCTACCACTCTGATGGTTTCATTACTCTATCTAATCCTATATATAGTATTTAAATACCATCATAATAACAATCATATATTGTTGGAGATTCATATTCCACTAACACCACCTCATTGACATTATTCTTGTGTTTCCAGCAGGTTTTTTAAGTATGTGATGTGTGGTCTTTCAATATATGACCCCTGATGAATCTATTCATTGGTTCTCCCAAAATGTTTTGTTGAACCAATAAGTGGTTTCACCTAGATTGAAATTGGAGATAATCACATAGTCCCAAAACCAAAAACAATATTTTGTAATACAATTTTAGAGTGGGTATTATTTCTATTACTCATTTAGTAATTTTTGTAAAAAAAATTTTATCTAACATCACTTCGAGGCTTTCCCTCATCATATGGTTCCTTGCCATCTGTAATTTTTTGAGTTCTATTACCATTTTTTACATCATCCGCCCTCATTCAAGTGATTAATTTTTAAGAATTTGTTTCCTAGATGTCGGGTTGTGAATACTAATTCCTAAAGGTCAAGGATGGAATAGAACATAAGATCATTAAATATGGCCACAAAAATAATATTCATAAAAGATGACAATTTTGCAAGTGGTGATGACCGAGAGAAAAAAAATTATAACAAATTTCATGAATTTCATGAAATGAATGCCCTAGATTATATTTTATTAAAAACACATTGTCCCCTAAGGGAACCCAACCACTGTTTATTGGGAAAAGGTAATATTGGTTTTCATGAATAGGGAATGAAACTCACCAATTTTGGGTGGTTTTCTCATAGAATCTGACCCCCTCTCCCTTGTTGGATCCCATTTGGAGTGGAGTGGGGATGTCTTGACACTAATTATTTATATTCAAATTGTATTTCAGTAAGGTAACTTCCCATTAAAAGAATAATTAGGTCAAAATATCTCCAAAATCCACCTATGGGACTTTGTTCATGAAGGGGAAAACCATCATGAATGAGATATCCTTGCGATGGAGGGAAAACCTCGTATAGGCTGAAATGGTAACACTAATGAAATGTACATATGATTCAAAATGACCACTAGTCTCATTGAGGTTGAGGTGGTATCCCCCAGATCATGTAACACCAAATTATCATGGACTCGAGTCAAGGTAGAGGATGAGGTTGTAACCTCCGTGCAATGTATGTCCATTCACGAAACACCACTAATTTCACGGAGGTCATAATATTTCGCATATTTCATAATATTTCATGGAATTGATGTCTCTTCCACCACATAGCCTATAAATACTTACCATGTACAAATATTGTGGGGACACAACCTTCAGAATACCTTCCAAAGCGATGAATTTTTGGAACTCTAACCTTCTTGATCCAAATATGCAATTACCCTATCATTTATACAATAACACTTGTTCCATTCAATTAATATTATGAATTAGATATTAATTGTACGTTATTGTGGACTCTTTTTCCAATAAAATTCTTTAAACCCAACATTGTCTTTCTTTGAAATATTATGTTGTATACAACGTTTAGTTCTACTGAAAAATAATACAATAATATTATTATCATTTTAAATGGTAGTTAACACCTAGACATTGTATTAGAGAGAATGAATAGAAATGACTAAAATATGAGTATACATGTTTTTAAATGTCTATACATTTGTCCAATAAATTTTAGAGTCCTATTATAAGAATGAATCTGGTTTTAAACATTAAACACTCCCAATCTTTTAAAAAGTCACTTTACCGCCTTTTAAGGGAGAACCGTTTCTAAATATAGATTTTGGAAATTTTATATGTTCAATTTGACAAAATAATATTATTTTGTAGAAGAGGTACAACAAAATTTATTTTGGTTAAATTTTGGGTAATTTTCTAATAATGTTCATTTTTTACGAATAGTGAAAAATATCGCATTTTATGTCAAAAATTCCTTTTCGTATAATGTATTTATATTGTTATATTTTAATTTTAATTGTTTTTAAAGTGTAATTGGATTATATTTTTATAATTTAATCCAATTTTGGCCATTGGATACAATTTTATTTTTAAATTGGAATTAAAAACATGACACTCTTTTGATAGTTATTACTTCTTAAAAAGCCCTTTTTGGTATTGACAACAAGAATTAATTTTAAATTAATGTATGCATATTCTATGTTTTGGAAATGGTAAAATGGTTTCCATATTTTTAATTAGGGGGTATGAATTGTGTAAATAGGTACATCTTATTTTTGGACAATATGAATACTAACTTCGGTAATTATTTTTTTACCATGGTTAAATTGTAAATCTATTAATTAAGAGAAAACAATAATATTATAATAATAGAAAACATACCTAACACATTTCCTAATCCTATTTTATGAGATAATTCTAACCAAGGGAATCCTGGGGTCTATTTTTAACCCCATTGATTGACATGGTAGTGATAATGAAATTTTGTAATAATTAATTTTATATAATGAGGAAAATAAAAAATACATGTATCTTTTACTAAAACGATATTTATATGTGTATATATATGTGATATATTTGACCATAAATATTCATTATAATGATAAAAATATTTCCTACATCATGGAATTTTTTTAAATTTTTTTGAATTAAATAAATAAATTTAATTCTGGCACAATGAAGATTTAGTGATTACTTCATTAATAATGGATTCGAATAAATGGCATTATAAATATTAAATTTAATTTAATTTGAATATTTTAATTCTTTCCACAATTTTTTTATGATTCTTACATATTGAATTTTAGTTATTTCCTTCTTTTTGAAGGAATGATGTTTTTAGGACTTTAAGAAAATCAATTACTTTATAGTGTCAGAATTGACATAAATCAATTTTTAAAACAAACACAATTTTATTAAATGATATAATATTTCTAAAAATATATTATTCAGTAAAATAACATTAAAAATGTTATAAATGTAATTAATTATCCAATTATGGTTTTCTTGTCATTTTATAGTAAGTACAGTAACAATGTGTTGTGAAAATTAAAGAAGGCTTGGTAATAGTTAATGTTTTTAACTATGGGTTAATGCTAAACAATAAGTATAATTTTCTGCCCTATACTTATATAAAACATATTGGTTGTGATTATGTCTTCCCAATATCATTTTATATTTTAAATAAATGTGTTTGGGTAACATTGAAACTAGATATCATTTTATAATAATATAATATTTCAATACCTTCCTAATGCGAACATCCTCCATCCTATAAAAGGTCATTGCCTCTACCGAGTTAGTAGTACATCTCATTCCCCTTGGATCAACCAAATTATGCTCAAATAATCTCCAAACATCCCTACCTTCCTCCTAAACCCCTTAACTTTGGAATAAGGAAATTCAAGAAATCCTTTTATCTCATAACAATGTGAGTTACTTGTTTTAGAGGTAGAGTTTTTTCTAAAGTTCATTTCAATTATTTTATTTCTTAACTCCCTAATATATTATTATTAATGGTTACATAATTACACCAGTATACTCAATATAATATTATTTTTTATGATAATTATTTGAAATAAACTTAAACGCACCTCCATCTAATGGATATGAACATACTGTTTCTGTGTACGGTGAACTACTATCTCATGAAATGTTGTCTGTTCTATTTTTCCCTACCACATATCATGGTGGAAAATAATAATGGAAATGTATTTATATATAATATAAATTATATTTATATTTTATATATTATTATTTATTTTTCATTTACATCATACCTTTATGCTTTCAATAATGTGTAAATAGATAATTTCATTTGATGCAATGCGTACTACCGCCTCTTCTATGTTATATAACTCAATCATTCCATACATGGAACATATAAATGATAGAATTAATGCAATTATGTAACATGTATAAAATATGAAATTATACTGGAATTATAATATACTTATGTTTCATTTATTTCGCATTCCATTAAATATGAAAAATAAAAGAAAGTAATGTTCATGTGTACGTACGGCTTACTGTCTCCATTAACGATGCAATTCATTTCCTGCAACCAAATTTTATGAAGAATTTAAAATATAAATATTCTTGAAATAAAGAAATATATTCTAGATATATATGAGACTGAAATCATTAATAATTTTCTGTCTATGATGGGATTTTTTATATAATAACAATTTATATGAAAACATGTTCACTTTCGACCCAAATAAGAAATATCAAGAAAATGATAGATATGAAATTAAATATTTATTTATTTTTTATAACATGATGGTAATAATATAAAATGAATAATAAACTTGGAAAGGGTTATAAATAAATTATCAATTGACCTATCATTCTTATTAAGAAATATAAATAACGAATTAGACAAGTCAGACTCAATGTAAAGGACTTCGTCTCAATTTCCATTCATTAAAGAATACTTTAATTTATACGTGAAATTATTTTATACATTATATAATTATAAAAATTTTCATTTAATTTCATTCAATAGTTTCTAAAAGGAATATTTTGTTGTACAAATCATTGTATTAAACAAGAGAGGGAATGTTTCTTTTTAACGTATGTGGTGACAATGTCCTTTATCCCACCGTGATTATAATTCAATATTTTGAATCCTTATCAAGTTGTAATGTTTTTAAAAATTAAATAAATACTATATACCCTTTAATGTATTTTTTTATTGGAAATGGTTTTAAGAAGGAATTTATTATGTCAATATCACGAAATGATATATTTTTATTGCATTGTGGAAATGTTATCTTTCCATTATGCATGATTTATGTGTTATAAATATGTTATGGTTCTTGGGAATTGTTAACATATATGGATGGTTCTATGATAAACCAAGGGAAGGTGATCCATAGATAGCTATAAAATGAATTGGGCAACATGAAATTGTTAAATGTTAATGTTTATCCTATGAGATTTATGGAATATACTATGATGGGTATTCCAAAAATAACTCCATAAGTATCATTGAAAGCTACAATGTATGTTTTTCATGGATTCCACAACTTGCTTTTTTGATTTGTGTTTTCAATTTTTTATTCATAAATCGTATGTTTTCATGAGGTATGTTATAGAGAATAGGTTTTATGAATTAAAAGTATGATTTAGAAATTTTTTTGTATTCATGGAATATTGTTTTCTTCCATTATTTTATATCTGTTACTGTGATTTTCATGCTCATCGTATTTTTTTGAAATGTTTTTCAAATGTTGTAAGGAAGGGAAAGAGAAACCAAAATCAAGACAATTTTATCAAGAATAGAATTGTATTTTTACTTATGGAGGTTTTTTATTATTAAAAAAATTGGATAGAGTAGAAGTGTATACATTTTAATATTTACGATGAAATGTAATAGTTGTGGAATAATTCTCTAAATCACTTATCCTAAAAAGACCCTTAATGGGAATTCTTGATGTAACTCAAGATCATGTAATGTTTAATGTTGGGGCCTTATAGCTGGTATCATAGGAAATGTTTAAAAATAACTGAGATTAGGGTGTTTTTTAAGGGTTACAGATATGATCACGAGATTATAATTTTATGGTATATTTTATGTTCAATGAATTCAAAACCAATTTGAGGCTTATGTTATTTTATGGTGATTGAATTTATTTTTATAGTCATTCACCATTGATAAAATCATGGGTTATTAGTTTTTCGGATAAAAACTGTGAGGTATGAAATAACATTTGAGGTTAAAACATGTTATGGGTATTTTTGAGGATTTCTCTCATTTTTTTAATATTATTATAATTATATAGTTTGTTAAAAATTAAAACATATAGACCATCTGACAACCCATCACATCCGACCAAGATACGGGAATCAAACCAACAACCAATGTTCTAATGGGAATTATCTCCTACACTGGTCTATGTGATGTCCCTGGTTAGTATGACTTAATATTTTTATTTAAATTATTTAATGGATAAATAATAAGTTGATTTTTGGAACTTTTGTTTTATAAAATTGATATACCTATTATAAGTAAATCATTTGCTGAATAAGTTATAAAGGTTATTTTGGAAAACGTTTTCTCTTTTGGGAACACTATATTCCTAAATAAAATAGAATTCTATCGGATTTCATTTGTGGAGTAATGGTTGAAATATTATTTCATAAGAATATATGTTTTCATTGTGGACATATTAGGATTTTGATTATTTGTAAAAATGATTAATGTTTCATGGAGAATACTTTATTAGGTTAATTACTTTTCAGTATGATACTTTAAGAGTAGTCGATGTTATTTGGAGATAAATGTATAGATTTTTAATGGAAGAATATGTGATAAAATCATTCTGAATTTTGGGTTTCAATCTTAGTTTGGATTATTTTGAATTATTTTAAGGACAATTGTGTATTGAATGGAATTTTTTGAACATTGGGGTATTTTTTGTTGAATTTTGTAGATTAAGAGTAGTATTTCATTTTATAAAGGATTATCATTTTTGGGGATTATCTGATATCATACTAACAATTTTGGTTATTTTTAATGTCTAAAGAAAGGGTAAAAATATAGTTAATATTTTTTCAATTATTTGATTCTCAAAAAGTTCAGTCGTGTGCTTCATGTGTGACCATGTCATTGTGAATACTCATCATTTAGAGAAAATATGAGTTTGTGGTAGAAATTTATTATATAATGAAACTATGCTTGAAAAGTAATCATATTTTATTTTGTTCATAGATAATATCTTAAATAAAACTACTCAAAATATGAAAACAAACTTAGAATAGAAAAATTGTCTGTTTAAATTTCCTACCGGGGAATCAATGACCGTTTAACCCATCACATGTTTATGGTTTTCGGGTAGTTAACATTCTCTTTATCATGTTTTCTATCACTCTCAATAAAAACAAGAGGGTTGGTTTCTCTTCCATAACTATTTTTTCCTATATATAATCCTATGGTATGTTATTTCCGGTGACCTTTGTACATCTATTTTTGTCTTTTAATGTGATAGTTTACTAACTATTTTTCTGATGTGGTATTTTCAATATTGTTTCTCAACATAATTTTAAAAATGCGGCTATAAAATTTCCAAAATGGGGAATAACATAATGATCTATGTATTTATAGAAAGAAACTTGTTCTTTTCTATTAATTTTTTTGAATAAGATATTAATTTTAATTTAAAGGGGATTCTTTTTCCAATAGAGTACATGACTCATAATAATGGGATTCTCCAAAATCTTACATTGCACACAACATTGAGTTAAACTGAAAAATAATTCAATAATAATAATATTATTTCAAATTGTAAATAACACATAGTCATTGTATTGGAAGGAATGAATAGAAAAAACTAAAATATGACAATTTTTTTAAATGTATTTAAATTTATCTAATAAATTTCAGTGTCGTAAAATAAGAATGAATCTAATTTTACGCATGAAATACTCTAATATTTGAAAAGGTGGTTTTACCACCTTTTGATGGAGAACCATTTTTAAATTATATTTTTGTCAATTTTATATGTTCTATTTGACAAAAAAAATTCTAACAGAATCTGGAAATAAAAATTTACTTTGGTTGAATTTGTGATAATTTTCTAATAATGTTCATTTTCATGAATAGTGAAAATACCACATTTTAAGTCAAAACATCATTTTCATCTAATTTATTTATATATGAATATTTTACATTTATTTGGTTTTAAAGTGTAATTAGATTATATTTTTATCATTTATTCTAATTTTGGTCATTTTATATAATTTCACTTTTAAATTGGACATAAAAAAATTACAATTTTTTGATTGTTTTTTATTCATAAAAACACGATTTTTGGATTCGACAAAGAGAATTACTTTTAAATTAATTGCTGTAAATTAATTATTTTGAAAATGTGAAAATGGATTCCATATTTGGAATATAGAGGTAATAATTGTGTAAATATGTTCCTTTTATTTTTAGACATTATGAATAGTATCTTTAGTAATTATTTTATTTACCATGGTTAAAGGGTAAATTTGGTAAATAAGGGTAATAAATAATATTATAATATTTTAAAACTACCAAAACACATGTCCTAATCCTATTGGATGATAATTTTATGACCAAGGGAATCATTCTATCGATTTTGGAACCCCATGGATCCACATGGGAGTGATAATGACATTTTATAATAATTAATTTAAAGTAAAGAGAAAAATAACATTAAATGTGTATTTTAAGTAAAGAACTTTTTATATGGGGTTATATAAGTGATATAATTGATTGTATATATTAATTATAAAGATAAAAATATTTCCTACATCATGGTATTTTATTTTTAATTTTTATATGTTATATAAATAAATTTAATTATGAAATAATGATGATGCAGTGATTGATTCATTTATAAAGGATTCACATAAATGATAATATAAATTTTAAAATAAATGAAATTTTTATATATTTATTCCATTCAAGAAATTTATGGAGGAATATTAAATATTATCTTTGAGTTAATTCCATTGGTTTTAAGTAATCATGTTTTTATGACTATAAGAAAAATAAATAATTTTATAGTGCAAAAATTCACATAAATGTGTTTTTAAAGAAAATAATATTTTATTAAATGTTATAATAGTCCTAAAAATATGAGATTCTTATAGATAACTTAAAAATGATTAAAATGTCCTTAATGTCTCTATTATAGTTCTATTTTCATTTTATATTAAATATAGTAACCATATATTTTTAAAAATCAAGAAGACAATGTAAGAGCCTGTGTTTATAACTAAGAGTAAAAACTAAAATATAGGGTTAATTTTGATCCATAACGTGTATAAAACATATTAGTTGTGAGTATGTCGACCCTAAATCATCTAATATTTGAAATATATTATTTTTCGGACAGTTTAAAAATGAAAATCAGTTTATAATAAAATAATTTTTCAATACGATCCTAACGTGCCCCTTATCCCTCTTATAAAAGGCCATAAACTCTACCCACATACTCACACCTCTCAAGTGACTTGTATTATCCAATGTCTTCCCAAATAAGATCCAAATATCTTTCCATTCCTATTATAATCCATACCTTTTGAATAAGTAAATTCAATAAATCCTTTTGTCTCAAATCTTTCATTGTTACATGTTTTAGAGGTAACATCTTCTCTAAAATTCCTTTCAATTATTTTACTTATTCACTCCCTATTCAAATATTATTCATTGGTTAAATGATAGATCCAGTATATCCAATATAATATTATTTTTTTATGAGAAGTATTCTAACTAAAATTACACACACCTATATCTAATGGATACGAACATACTGTTTCTTGTACGGAGAACTACTGCCTCACAAAACGATGATTGCGCAATTTTCCCCTACCACCTCTCATGGGGACCATTATAATGGAACTGTATTTATATAAGATATATTATATATATATAGACTCAATTATTCTGAATTTATGATTTACAACATATCTTTATTCTTTCATAATGTGTACAATAATAATTTAATTTTAGGAAATGCGGACCACTACCCCCTCAATGTGATATGAATTGTTCATTTCATACATGGAATGTATAAAGGATGGTGTTAAAAAACATTTGTAAAATATATAAAATATGATATTATACTGAAATTATAATATACCACTGTATCATTTAGTTTTCATTAATTTAAATATGAAAATGAATTGAAATTAATGTTCATGTGTACGTACGTCTTACCATCTTCATGAACGATGAATTTAATTTCTTATCTCAAAAATTATATGGACTATTCTAAATACATATATACAGGATATAAATTCATATATACTGGATATACATGAGACTTTATTCCTGAATAATATTCTGGTGAGGATGGACATTTGACTATGTGGACAATTTACATAAAGACAAAATCATTATCGACACAAGTACCGAATATCAAAAATATGATATATATGAACATAAATTTTTTTATAATTTTAAAAACATGATAAGAGGTAATATATAATGGATAATAAAAATGAAAAAGGATCTAAATGAAGTAGAAATTAACCTATGTTTATTATTCCAGAATATAGAGAAAGAACGATACAAGTCGGAATCATGGCAAGGGACTTCATCTTATTCTCCTTTCATTGAGGCATATATTGGATTATACACAACCGTCTTTTATATGGTGTAGAATAATACCTTTTTTCTTTTAATTTCATTCAATGGTTTCTAAATGAAATATTTTTTCACTATTCGTTTTACTAAATGAGAAAGGGTATGTTTCTTTTTAACGTACGCGATGAAAATGACCTTTACGCCGCCGCAAGTATTATTTGATATTTTTCTACCATAAAAAGAAGTAATGTTTTTAAAATGAAAATAAATACCATATACCATTTTTACATATTTCAGTTCTGAAAATGGTTTTGAGAAAAAATTTATTATGTAAATATCTTTAAATGATATATTGTGATTGGAATGTGTAAGTTTTATCATTCCATTGTGCTTGTTTTATGTGTTATGAATATGTTATGGTTATTGGGAATTGTTTACGTATATAGGTGGTTCCTTGATAAACCAAGGGCTGGTGAGCCCGATAAGGCTCTCAAACGCATTGAGTAACATGACAGAGTAAATGTTAATGTTTCCCCTAAGAGATTTAGGGAATATAAAATGATGGGTATTCAAAACGTAACTCTCTATGTAGCTGTTAAAACTACAATGTATGTATGTCATGGATTACACAATTTACTTTTTTTATTTATAATTTCTATGTGTTATTAATAAATATTATGTTTTTGTGATGTTTTATAAATATCTTATGTTTTATAATAAACAACTATGAATTATGAATTTGTATGTATTCATGGACTAATGTTTTTTCCCTTATTTTATATCCCTTACTATGATTTTTATGCCCATCCCATGTTTTTGAAATGTTTTTAACATGTTATAATGAATGGTTAGAGAATGGAAGTGTTTAAGAAGATTTTTTTCCATGAAAAAATTTGTGTTTTATTTAAGGAGTTTTGTTATTATGAGAAAATTTTTATATAGTAGATGTTTCTAAATTGTTATATTTCAGATGTAATGTAATTTTTATGGTATAATTCTGTAAAACATTAAACTTGAAAATATCCTCAATGTAAATTTTTGACTTAACTCAAGATTGTGTAATGTTTAAAGTTAGGGACTAATAAAAGTGGTGGTTTATTTCACATGGTATAAATATTTCATGAATCACCCTCCTCTTGTTTTTAGATAACCTCACCACATAGTGGATATTCCGATCGTTAATTTCCATGACCATCATTTATGACGAAATCTAAATGTAGAACATTGGGGTTTTTGAGATAATTTTACTCTAATAATCCCACCATAGATAAACCATGAAACCAATCCAAGGTAGAGAAAATCAGTTTCATGAAAAAATACACAATTTTTAGGCACCATTCTTTGGTCAATATTCCAAATTTAATAAAATAAAAACCTTCACAAAAAAATCCACCATACCTATCCCTGATGCTTATTTACATCCAACCACCTTTTAGAAACAAAATCAGTGTCTGGGGATCATTCACCCAAAATAAACTAGTTCATCTATATTCCAAATTCATATTTGATCATCATCATCAACCCTCATGTCCATCCATAGAGATCCAATAATGGCACGGACAATTACATTGAATTTACATCTAATTATATCCACTGTTATTCATCATTTTCTTAAGCATAGGCACCCTAACCATGGGACCCCTAACTACTACTCCACCATGGTAGTGTGTACAACATTCCCCACCTATAGGAATATGATAATATAAAAAATTAGTCAAAAAATATGAATCGTCTTGGGAAACATCATAACGTTCCATGTCAAGAGGAGTTGTGATGGATCTTTCACTTCAATATGAGTGTTATCTCTTTGGGTGTAGATACCATCAATTTCTATATGTCATGATGTAATACTTCCTATCCAAACTAACTAGTTTCGTGACATAAAAATTCCATTCATGTAATATTATCAATTGTTCCATTTGATTTGTACATAAATTAATTGAAAAAATATTTTATCAAAATCCTAAATTATTTATATCTTCGGTTGAAATCTTTCTTCATCGAGAACGATGATTTCCCAAAAAAAATCAAAATCAAAATTATATTTTCCTCAAGAATTGTTTTAATGAATTTATTATGGTATTTATATTCATCAATGATAGCAATAATTATTTCACTTATCATCAACTAGGGAGATATTTTACTAATATAATCTATTATCTTTCTTGGGATGGTTTATTATCCCTTTAAATGTGGATGAGAATTTTTTGACAGCTTTCTAAATACCACTCCATATGGTTTATGGTTATGATTATTTATTTGGAAAATTTTCACATATCACATGATAGTTATTTAATTTGAATGTTTATTTTTTTTATGTTTTCTACATTTATATAAAGAATGAAACAAATATAGTATGTGACTCATGGAGTCTAGACTTTATATATCACCTAAATTCATCCATATTTATTAGGAGATAGATCATTTCCCCGAATTAGAATGGATTCCACAAAAATATTTAACATATCATGAGGATAGATCATAATAGTAACAATATTGAGGATATATCATGATAGTTCAAACATCTAACATTATTCATTTCATCATTATGAATTTAGAGATTTATATTCCATTATATTATACAATTTATGAGAATATTTAGGTTTAATTTTGGAATATCATGTGATTATACAAATATAATTACATAATAATTAATTATTCCTCCCATATTATGCTCATTTTATATACTAAATGGAATATTATTATGTTACTTATATTATAATTTTTATTATTCTTATTTATTCATGATAGCTACTTTTGTACTTAACTGTTACTATGAATTTGATCCCACCATTATTTTGTTTCCTTTCAATAACAGACCCAGCAATTTTACTATATTTGATATGAAAGTATATCATAGAGCTGGTGTTTGTATTTTCCACAAAAATAATGATGCAGTTAGTATATTAAAATCTAATGCAATAATCATTTATGTATATTTTATACATAGAATTATAAAATATTTGGCCCTTTGAGAAGAAATTCCATATATCTTATGACAGTATTATAAATGTGGAAATGACTATAGGTTAATAGGTTCAGGGTCATTGCACATAGGATCCAATCATTTACATGGTGAGTGTTATGGTGTTGTTGAAATTTCTCCATGAAATAAATAATAATGTCGAATCATTTTCATTAGAATGATCATGCTTCCATTGTATGACCAATATGTTTAGTACATGTGATGGGTCAAGTACGTAATTCCTCAAGAGTGATTCATGGAACACATCCTAAACATCAGAGTAGTTCGATGGGAGTTATAAATTATATGATTGCATATCAATAAGATCTATATTTCTAATGAGACATATTTACCTAGTGATTAGTTTTTAATTATTTCAAAATATCATTTATAATTTCCATTGGGAAATTCATTAAAATAACATTTCAAAAATATCTAATTCTAGATCATGTCATTGATTGTTAGAAAAATTTCTATAGACACTTTACTGCACATAGGTGTTTCTGAATGGATTTAACACTACATGAGTTTTCATCATGTTTCATTGGTCCCATGGTATTTCATTATCAAAATTCATCTCACAAAATTTTATTTATATACATATTTAAATAGAGAGTTCTATATGGATCTGTCTGAATGCACCTTTGAAAGCAAGTGTGAAATAAAAATTTAAAGAGATGAATTATTTTGTCAAAACCACCATTTAATATCAATAAAAATTATCTTATAATATTTGTTATAGTTTAAAATATTCATCCATAATTTCCATTTATCATTTTTTGGTACTTAAATAACCTATCTATTCATGAATGAAAGGATCATTTGGTTTTTGTTTTGATTACTTTAAGAGGCCCTCATAATGTTACATAAAGAAGCCACAATGTTCATGAGGGTGTCTAAGGATTGTTTATATCTAGGTAACCATCTATTTGAAAAATGACACTGCCTCATAGCTAGTGGTAACTATTCCACCTAGACCACAGGGTTTCCACTAAACATGTGGTTTAGAACACTGGTACAACAAGAGCCGCACAGTTTGTCTGAACATGTGCACTCCAGGAATACTGCCATGATAGAAACTGTAGAAATTTATAGTGGTATTTTTCATGGTTAGTTCATGATTTTGAAAATAGTTTCCCTATAATAATGTGTTGTATCTCGTATGACAAATAACATGTGAATAATTTGTGCACTATGCAAGAACGAGGTGCCTTAACTTTGTGATCCCAATTTCGAGGGTGAAATTTCCTTTTTCACCTAATTAAATATATTTTCATCTAGTTATTTCTTCCATATTCCTATTACTGTATGGATTTATATTTTTCCCTCATAGCTATACTTCTAGTAAAATCTAGGTTATAAGATAACTCCTACATCTGGGGTCTAAATCAATATCAATTAGATGCACCATATCTATCTCAGAAGAATCAATAATCATATTCCATCATATAATAGTTTATATTCATATCCATTATGCTATTTAGGTTCCATTACATTTCCCTATTTCCATATAATTTCTTTGTTTCATCATTTTCATCCACCCAATTTAAAATATGATTTTGATTTCAAGCGAGGCATTGTCAAAGGACCTATTCTTGGTGGTCAAGTGGTTTTCGCTGAGAGTTTCGGTGTCTCTTAGCTTTTCTAGCCTTCCCCACACTATCCATTATTCATGTCCCCATTTAATTTATTTCTTTGTATTAAATTCATCATCTCACTATGATATGAATTTATTGATCCTTCTATAATGGGTTGGTGGATGTTCACCTCAATTATAGACATCCCTTGGGTGTGCTAACATGAGTATCCTGTAATAGTTAATTTCTTAATATCCCAGAAAACCTTGTAATAATTTAGCTTAGAGTATAAATGGAATTGAACCTATAATTTAATAATTTGGTGAAATAGTGGAACATTATATGTTCATGTCCTAAATTATCATTGTAATTTTCCAATTATATAATTTAACTTTTGACCCTGGAACCATTTTGAAATTACTCATGAGCCTTATAAAATGAATTTATATGTTTTAGTAAATGAAAGGTAAAAATTACATTGTATGTATTATTCAAGACGGTTTTATATTCCCTAATTTATTTAATGGGTTAGATAGAATAAATAATAATGGAGGGTAATCCCACAACACTTACTTCAACGTTATTGATTGATTATTGTTATTTATAATTCCATACTGTAATTGGACTTTACTTTTGTGATACATGAGATGTACTGTCTCATTATTACTATTATAAATATGGTTACACCATTATATTATACATAGTATGACGGTAAGGGTTCCATTGATAATGATGGAATCACATTCCCTTACATCGGGTTGTTTGGTATCATGTATCACACCATTGAAACTATTTAGACTGTGTGAATGACAAACCATGTCCAATGATTGACAATTGACATGATGGGATAATCACCATCTCGACTGACAAGTAGAAAATCTCTAACTCATTATGATATGTATGTCTTCTACACTTTTCCTTGATCATTTAGGCATGTTATACAAGTTACAAATGTATGGGTTAGGCCATGGTGTAGCTTGAATATAATATTTCTATTATATGTCCCTTAAATATTCACATTCTTGATCCATATAGGTGGACTAGAAATACAAGTATTCTATATATACACCACAATATATATATATATTAAATAAATAAACATTCATTGTGGAAATTTGCAGAAGCACGTAGAGCTACAATATGTCCTTTAGGAACCTGAGCGGGCTAAGATTTCTTTAGTCATAATTGATTATAATTTCATTCATATATACACACTGTTTAGTTATGATAATTTTATTGATTATATATAGGTACCATTGGTGGTGGAATACTGAGATTTTATCTCACAACCTACTCATGAATACTTTTCTACATTAGAAGATTATATGGATTTATGTTTAGATAAGGGAATGTTCCCTGTTACAGGTCTTTGATATGTTTTTCTAGTTGACAGAGCATACAATCAGAGAACTAAGCATATGATCAAGATACTTGTGGAGTTATTTACCTTTTTGTAGTCTTGGTATATTTATATCCCCCATTCCCCATTTTTATATCATCATTCCATGAATCCATGTACATGTCACTCCATAGTGGATTTTGATTATCATGCAATGGTTTTGATTTTTATTCTTCCACTTTTTACTTATTCTATCACATTGTGTATGTTTTTGATGTTGTATGTTTATGTTTATCTCAATGGTTCCACTCTATGAAGTTGGTAATATCTCCCCACTATACCACCCATACACCCTTGGTTCTAGTAGGTAGCAAATGTGGGATGGGGAGTCATTCTTGAGGCCAAGTGTCCCATTGCATTGGAATAAGGTTCATGTAGATCCTAGGTGGGGTCATTAATAATTGGTATCAAATATTAATTTTCCTTTTTATTACTATTTGGGTATTATATTGTAGAAAAGTAGTTAATTATATTTGATATTGACCTTATACTAGAACATAGATAAACCATGTATTGGTGAATCCCAAATTACATGGGATGGGTAATTGTCATTATTGATTAATCCATTTATAGTTTATACGAGTACATCCTTGGGTGAAAAAAATCATTTATTGTTTTATTTAATCTGTATCGGTTAAATGATGACATATATAATCGTCTGATTAAATGATGTTATTTTTTTAGATTCATCATAATATTCACAATATGACTCATATCTCGTTCATTTTCAATATCATGTCTATTTTCACCAGGAATATTCCTGTTGAATATTTATAGTGTCTCGATTATGTTTTAAAATGTGTCACCTTCTTTCATGGATTTGAAAATATAATTCACACATAATGTGTGTACCTCAACCTAATATTTTTTTTTCCATCATATGTCGATGTAGAAAATTTAGCTAGTCAATTATTCCATGTTGAGCCATGGACCATTGGTCAGATGGGATGGAATGTGTTAAGGTAGGTGTTAAGTGGATTCCATATTTTAGTTCAGAAGATTTATGAGACCATATGGTTCTGAAGTTGTAATCCACCTTATTCAACCATTTGAAGTGATTTAAATATTTGAACAAAAACAGAAAACAATATGAATATGACCATTAAATTAAAACCGGTTATCCTAATCATTTTAAATAGAGACATAGACATAAACACAACCATATTAGTTGGTAGTGGGGTATCCCATATGTTTTTATGGACTAAATAATTTTTTTGTATTATACATTCATGGAATTATAAGTAGATAGTGGGGTACGATCACTCTATAGGAATGTAGTTCACATGGCCTATTTTTCAAAATAAAATATTTTCAACTGTTAACATCACTTTCGATGAATGAATTTTGAATTTTAGTGTCACACAACCACAACGTCCCCTAGAGACATCCCCTAAATGTGGAGATGACCAAGTAAATAAGGCGCTGGGTCTTAATCCACAAGTAAATCCCTCTTCAGTTTCGCTTATGGAAACTCTTCATGTTTCTCATATGGGAACTGACACATAGTTCTGATAGGTCTTTCAATGTATGATTAAGAATATAAACGATGTTGTTTGACCTTCAATGAGTATAGAATAGTTGACCACAAAATTCAAACAATGGAATCCTATCAAATATTTAGGGGATGGTAGACCACACACTACTAAGTGAAGGTTTGAAATTTTTCATTATATATTCGATCATTTGAAGAAAACATTAGAGTGGAGGATTAAAATTTATGAATATTTATTGGATGGCTCATCCAAGAGATAGTGGGATATCATTACCAAGGAATATAGATATATCAATATGACATCAACTAACTTTCTGACTACCATCCACACCTACTCATTTCCCTAGACTCTATGGGCTAATAGAGATAGAGAATTCATATTACAATACCATGGAAGTGTGTATGTACTAGAATAGACCACTAATTTCACTAAGTTGTAGAAGATTTATCCTTGTCTAAAAGATGATGATATCATGATTTCCTATGGATTCATGGAAGGGATGTTTATTCCATCTGATTTTCACTCAATGTATTCAGGTTGACCACACATTAAAAAATAATCAACCAGGAACATATTACATAGTATAATATGAGTGATTTTGAGGGAATGAGTCAAGCTAGTTCAACACCCTGATCAATCATCTGTTCACATTTGCAATGAAAGATAAGTTATGAGTCTACTTGTGGAGGTATTAGTAGTCAAGATATGGATGTAGATATATATATATATATGTTATTTCACCAGTATTGGAGGCTGGGGCATACAAAACAATAGTTCTTATGTGGTCCAAAAATGTGTAGAGGATACAGTAGGATGGGTCATATCTAGAGATTTTGAAGGACTTCCCCTTCAGTATCTAGTGATTGGTGATCTAAAACTACACCATGGTCTATAGTTTTCTTTAAGGATCATTCAAGGAAGTAGATTCAGTAGAACCAACCATTCAGGATGAGGTCGATGTCTTGGAAGATCTAGTCATATATTTGATTCTCAATGCAATCAGAGCAGACATGATCAAGAAAGTCAGGAAGTGAAGTAGGAATGTGGTACATGCCAATTAAATGAAACCAACCTCTACTGGAGGAGAAGAGGACCGAGCCATCTACCATTTTAGTTACTATTCAAGTTTCCTACACTTTATTGTCTACATTATTTAAAACTATCAAATCACACTCATTTATATCTAAGACTCTTATGTAAATATTATACCTCCAGATTGATAAATTCAATGGAGTTATGAATCCTGATACCCAGTTAGGTATTCGATCAGATAGAATTATTTATTGAAAGGATTGTGACATTGATAAAGGCAAAGACCTATTCATATGGAATATCTTCTTCCTCAACATGAAGAACATTTATATAATGATCGGGATGGAATGGTTAGTTCCATGTCAATATCACATTGACTAATATCATTATAGGGATATTTTTACACCACCAGAGGGATGTAGAAACATGTATAATGTATAATTTTATGTGGAATATGTGAGATTAGGAATCAATTAGTAAATGTTGGGTAGTGTGACAACACATATCACTATCCTTTTCCTGCATGACCGGGGGTAATACACCACTATGTTTCCACCCATAGTGGATCTTTTTAGCGATGTATTTTCTAATTAATTTTATAGTTTACATCCAATGTGAGTTGAAGAATTTACTATTGAGAGAGAACTTATACCATCACTAGTGAAAATTCCTCATAATAGGATGGCCCCAATTGAGGTTATGTAACACAACTAGTAGTTATAGGATCAGAGGATAATGTATTTATACAACCCTAAAAGTCATCATTGGGTTCATGTCTCCTCTTTTCCAAAACAAATTTGGTACCCTCAGGAATGAATTTGATTATTGATGATTGAACAATATCATTTAGGAGAATAAATATCCACAAACTATAATAATAAACTTATTTTCTAATCTCTATGGAAGAAGAGAGTTCTCAATTATAGATTAGAGGGATTTCTATCATCAGGTTTGTTTTAGTTCTTAATAAATACATCACATAGCATTTAGATGTATGTATGATCCCTACAAGTGCTTGGTTATGCTGTTTAATTTCATGAATAATCCTGCAGTCATTATAGATCCTATGAATAAATTTTTCAACTCATATCAGGATTCCATTTTGGTAGTATTTATTTATGATACATTCAAGTATTCACTATCTATAAAAAACTATGAAAACCATCATGATAATGTGATGATTATAGTGATATATCGTCAACTATGACCTAATCCTGGTAAATTTCACTTTTGGGTAGACAAAGACCACTTCATGGGTCACATTATCCCCAAGTCAGGAGTTTCAATAGTCCTAGAGAAGGTGAGAGCCATAGATTCTATGGAGTATCCCAAGAATGTCTCTCACATATCGAGTTTATTCGGGCTAGCTAGATATTAATTATTCATCATCTAATATTTATCACATCTTGAAGTGCCCCTTGTGGGTTTGACAATGAATTGTGTGAAATTAAAATGATTATAAACTTATAAAGTAGTCATTTTGGACTTGAAGGGAAGATTGACTTCAGTGCTGATACCAATTTTAATAGAGATAGATATGAGTCTAACATTATATTGTGTTTTATTTTTTATCGAGACTAGGGATGTTATCATTCCTGATTAGCAAGTCATCACATAAGGGACTTGTCTATTAAGGCCACAAAAGTGGAATTACCCGACACATGACCACGATCTCGTTGATTCTCTACATGCATTAATATGATGGTGACACTATCTACCTGGAGTGTGTTTATGGAGTTAAGATATCATAAAAGTCTCAAGTACATATTTACATATTGTGATCTGAATCCCAGGTAGAATAGGTTGTTTGAGTACTTATAACCATTTGATTTCATTATTTATTACATGCCTAGTTAATTAAATTATATGGATGATTCTCTAATCTCGAAGACTCGGAAATAGGTGATTCACCAATCTAGTGGAGAATGGAAGCTCATGAACTTATTATCATAGAATCAAATCGAGGATTAGTAGGTTGATGTAAATACTATCATCAAATCATGAGGAGTGGATTATACACGTTTGGAATGATTCATATTGAGGATACTATATCATCCTAAAGGCCTTATACTATTGGAACTAATCATAGATGGTCATACATATTCAATTTTTTCCTTGGATGGGGATGATACCATAATATTCTATGGTCGTGTATGGGTCCCATCTGACATTATAGAGGATCTAAGGTGTAGATAGACACCATATTTAGGTTATTTCATCCTCTTGTAACAAATATGTATCTATACTTATGTCACCTGTATCTGTGGACTATTATGAAACACAAGATTGTTGTATTCGTCACTTGTTGTTGCACATGTCAGTATGTGATGTTAGAACATCAACGTCTAGTAGGGAATTTATAGAAATTCTCAATTCCCAAGAGTAAATGGGATGATGTTTTGATGAATTTCATTACTACATTACCCAGATCACCCCATGAAAATGATACATTTTTTGTTTTTGTTGATCATTTGAAGATGCTCACACAGTTCTTTCCCGTGTGAGAGAACCTCTCTGTTGGTGATAAAAATGGTTTTATAATTGGTAGGTTGTAAAAAATCATGGATATCCTCGATAAATAATTTTAATTAAGACAATCACATTACATAATGGTACTAGAAAGGGGTGTATAAATAATTTGGAAACATGTGCTTCTGAGCATGGCTTATCACCCATAGACTGATGGACATTTAGAGAATACAATTTCTTTTCTATAGGAAATTCTCCCTGAAAGTGACCTTTCCCATGGGGGTTCTTAGGGGAATAATATTCCCCTATTGAGATTTATTATAATAACAACTTTTAGGATACCATTGAAATGGATCCTTATAAGGTATTAAATCGTAGGCCTTTCTGTTAACCTCTTTATTATAAATAGTATTCGAAGGATTCCTTTCATAAACAATGTGTCATAAAGAAAACTTCATGGAAAATCCACTTTATCAAAAATAACACAATGATAGGTCAGTCCATACAATATTTGAATGCCAATAGATTTCGACGACCTCTTGAGATTGAGGCGGGAGATTCCGTTTTCTTATGTGTTTAGCTTATAGTTGTCCATTAATGAATCCAGAGGCACAATATAATCTCACTGAGGGTAATTGGAGCTTTTTAGGATGTGAAACAGATTATACCAGTGTCTTACTATATAGTACATCCTGGTATATAAAATCCAATTCCTGATTTATTTCATGTATCTCAACTTCACGATATTATCCAAAACTGTCACACATATTCTATAACGATGAGGATAAACATGATTTTGATTCTTCAATCTTGGATAATCTAGTGAATATTGGGGATTGGAGCATAAATATATTATGACATGGGTCTATTCATTTTGTATGGATTCCATGGAAACACAACCATGAATCGGATGAGTCTTGGGATTGGGAATCTGATATATTAGATCAATGGCTAAGAATCATTAATGATGATGCCTCTTTACCTAATTTGTCCTAAATAAGTATGTGATGTTTTATAGAGGGTTGTTTTTAATTATCCATCATTTCATGCGGTATTGATCATTTTTTTTCTAGTCTAAAATCATTTATATTGTCTATATAATGTTACTAAAATGAGCCATGGAGATGATGAGGGTGTTTGGGGATTATTTGGCTCCCAAAACCCCTAGTTTTTTGAAAAAATTTAGGTCTTATTGATTAGTAGAAACAATACATACCAACACGCATGATTTAGAGAAACCATGTTGGGATATATATATATATATGTGTGAAACTGGAGCAGAATGATTAGCTCGAAACTATGTTACTCCAAGTGCAATACCTAGTGAAAAACTGCAGACATTTGACTACGGTGTTTCCTATGGTTTTCACACAGTTAAGAAAACATTTTTCCTTAATTATTTGGGGTCACCCATATGGGAAATGGCTTGAGCACAAATTTCACATAGTTCGAGAAACCATTATCTTCCAATATTTACTGTGAAATGACATCCCCCAAATAAAATCCATTTATACTTTTTTATCCATTACTCATTCTTTACCCAGACAAATGGATTGATTTCTATACTGTTGTAGAACTCCAATTACAAAAATCTAGGATTTGTGATTAATCCCAACTACAAATTACAAATAATGATCCATCAAAAGCCACATACCCATATCAGTTATATCTATAATCATCTCCAGTCCTGTTTTATATTATATTAAAATTAATTTATCTATTTAGGTGAAATTCATTTTTCCATATTTTTAGGGTGTTTTTCAATTTCATCAAAAATTTCCTAACTACGAAAAATCTGATGCCAATATCAAGTAAGGAGTTATATATAGACCAAAGGTAGGTGGATTCGTCAGTTCCCCCATTATTTTTTTTGTCTGGTATCTTTTTCATTGTGTCACTTTGACAATAATTTCTACGTGTCATCATGTAATTGATGACATCATAATTAATTGATACACACTCCTTTATATACATATATTTATCCCTTTTTACTATGAAATATGATTCTGAACAAAGTTTTGGAAACCCCTTTGATGTTCCAATGTGATTTTACCATTATAGTTAATTCCTTAATTTCCCATAACAACTTCTATGCATTTTACATAGACTATAAATGTGTTCCCATGTTATTTAATAATTTATTTAACCCAAGGGACCTGTTGTGTTATTATCCCAACTTATCATTAGATTTTCCAAAGTAGATTATTTCCATTTTATCCATAGAACCTTTGGAAAATTAAAAATATTCCTAATTACATGAATTTAAATGTTTTAATAATATAAATGTATAAATAAGATTTGATTTCTTATTCAGGATGTAATTCTATTCCTTAAATGAATTGAATAGATTAAATTGAATTAATTATAATTTATGGTAAGTCCCTACTGCTTATTTATGCATTATTAAATTATTATTGTGAATTGTAATAAAATATTATAATATGAATTTACTGTAGACATAAATGAGATGTAATTACTCATGTTTACTATTATAAATATGGTTACACCTCAATATAGGATATGGTGTGGTGGTGAGGGTTCAATTGGGAATAATGGTATCACACTCTGTTACATCGGTTGTTGGGAATGACATATCATACTATTAACACCATCTAAATTGTGGGAATGACACACCATTCCCAATGATCGAGTGTTGACCATATTTTAGACTCACCATCACAAGTGAAGAGTAGGATTTATCACACTCATTATTATATGTAGGGATTGTACACCATTTATTGAGAGTATAGGATTGTTAGACTAGTTATAGATGTCTGAGTTATGACATAGTACACACATCATCAAGTATTATATGTATATGGAAACTTATGCCAACACACACATGGTTCATATAGTTGGATATTATATAACTATTATATATACAACAATATATATTGCGACGGATCATACAATCATTATGGCCATGATATGAAGCAGGTAGAGCAACTATGTATCCTTTAGGAACCTAATTAGGCTATTATTTTTTTATTCACCATAGTTCACTATTTTATTCATACCTTCACACTTCTTAGATATGAGAACCTCTTGGATTAATTCTTCACAACATTGTTTATTGCCTACTGATATTTTTTCTCACATCCTAATCAGGCTGCCTTTGGTACCTGAGAATATTATTTTTTAGAATGTCCATAAAATGTCAAGATCTTGACTAATGTTATTCTATATTTTTTTAGAGATGGATAATATTAAGTTTTGATTAGAATATTCTCGGGGTCCTAGATGATTAGAATTTTTTCTTTTTTACCTTTTTGTATATGAATGCCCCTTGTTCCGCATTTTTATATTAGCAATCCATGCGTAATTGTAGGCAGAACTACAAAGTGGATTTGTATTATTAGGTAGTTCTTCATATATTTATTCTACTACTACATACTTATTCTTTAAATTTAATTATGTTTAGTATTTTTTATTCTTATTGTTATCCTTGATATTCCACTCTGATAAGAGAGTATATTCTCCCCACCGTACAACCATTACACCATAGATACTACTTCGTACCCTCTGGTATATTGAAAGGTTCACTTAAGGGCATGTGACACATCGACTTGGGTCATGGGTCATGTGGATCCCTAGTTGGGAGATTAAAGATTCAAATTTATAAAATTAAACTCTACATAAAGATATTACTGAATGCATCACCAAAACATTGATGTAAACCTATAATCTGGATTAGATAGAATGGAATATTGTACTCCATTCAACCATACCAATTCCGTAATACATATCCTAAATTTTTATGCTCGATGTAAATCTTTTATGATGGAAATAATGTGTGATGACATTTTATAGAAATTGACAATGACCAATATCTCATTATTCTATTTAGATGTTTTGGGGAATATAATGGAAAAATCCATGTTGATTTATTGTAATAATAATTCTTATATGAATTATGGTTGTAGCATCCCATTGGAATTTTTTCTCTCACCTTTATCTGATTGATATACCATGTACCAAGATACATACATAGAAATATTTTAATTCATGTCCTCCAATTAGAGAAAATATTTCACATAGGCAATTGGTAGATGAATTACCATTATAATCATTCAATTGTGGGTTCAAGAAAAGCCACTTTTCTAGAAATGACATGTTGTCTCTCAACCATCAGGTTATCATTTTTATGAATTTATAACATTTTAAATCCTAAAACATTCCTAAATTGAAGTAACCATAATTATCTCAACATCAATGATATGATACACTCTAAAAATTCCCAAAATGATTAATCATATGTCTATAAAATTATTTCATCCTTAAATAAATACATTACTAAAACATAAATAAACCAATGGATTTTATTTTCATAAATGAATATTGAAATAACATTAATATTGATAAAATACCATAATGTAAAACCTAAAATGGTTTTTCATTGGCTTGGAACATATAATAAAAATTAAAATGAAAAACCCAGGATGGTATGCATAAAAGATAAGTTAATATTATATAGACAAATATTTTCTTCGAAAATTTAATTAACACATTATTCATTAATAACATATTATGCTAGATATAAACATTTACATTGGTAACTTTGGTTCATTATTACAATGATATAATATGAAATATAATTTCACAATTCTATAACTACTGTACATGTATGTGATCAATGATTATAATCACATCAAATCTAACTAAAGGATAATAAAATTATTTTCATAGAGATCATTTATAAAAAATGAACATAAAATTCCATGTTCAATATCAGAGGATTAATATATCCTTATTATCATTATTATCATTATCAGTTTTGATGGAAAAAGTATTCCCTTTTTACCTTTCACTTCACAAGTTTTTGTGTTATATTACCATCATTATAAGGTAGATTAGGGAATTCAATTTTATAATTCCCAATGTCCTTAAAATTTAATAATTGGAGTGTGAGTGGTCCATTTTGTGATGTTATTCCTCTATTTTAATAATTTTCTAACTCCTTTCCATAAATTAATCATTCATCATATTGATGTCATTCCTTTCCAAATGTAATATAATTGTAGTCATTTTAAGATAATTTCATCCATATATATTCCACACATCAACCATGAATGATATATCATAGTATTCTCCCTATGGTATTACATTTCTCCTCTGAATTCCATATTACTTTTATCATAAAGACATAGATATTGATGGGTAAATCCAATCTCCATTTCCAACTTGATTTCACACCGAATGATTTCATCATACCTACTAATGATCCTTGTAAATAATTCCCATAAGACACAAAAATTTAAACCATATATTATGTAATAAACTTTACATATAATGTGGATGATAATACCGGAAGTGTACATCACAAGTCCTTTAAATTATCCTCGTAGGAAGCAATATATTCATCATCATTCTTTTTTAACTTCTGTAATTACTTATCCAATTTCATATGATGAATATAAGTAATGCACATATTGAAAAATAAGCTCTTAAATGCATCCCACTCAATGGAGTAAATATCATATTTTTTCCTTGTATCCATGATCATAGTGCACGATTTACACATTTCACCTTCAAAATGATAGAAAACCTTAATTAAATATTGATGTTCCAAACACTAGAGAATCGAAAATATATTTTCGATGGTACTAATCCATTTCCAAGGAACTATATGATCATCAATCCCCCTAAAATAATATCAATGTTTCCTCATGAGGTACACAAGGAAATGTTGTCTAACAATTATATAATTTAAATGTTCAAATATATTCTAATATTGAGAATTATTTTGAGGAAATCAACTTGATTTTTCATTCCAACTCCCAAAATTTTTTGTTTCATAGGAGTAAAATTATTTCACTTTCAATTTAATTTAGTATTAACATGGATCCATTCAGTTCCAATAATTGAATAAAATAAAAAATAATTGTTTTAGAAACTAAAATCATAATGCGAAAACACATAGTCCTGAAAAATAATTAATATGATGTCTAAATTAAGAAAACAATATTTTAATAAATAAAAACATAGGATTTTTCAAGGTATTTGAAAGTAATAAACTATTTAAATCATTCATCATTGTGTGTAAAGAGATAGTGAATTTTCAAAGGATATCCCCAAGAAGTGTGAAACAGGGTGTTTAGTGAGGTCTATTTTCCTGAACTGGGTGATGATCTAGTAAAACTAAATGAGTCATTTATAGAGTTTCTACACCTAGGTACCTCTATTCTAGACAGTAACCCAATTATAGTATCTTGAAAGGGATGAAATTTCATCGAATCCACTCTCTATCCTTCACAAATATTTGTTTCGATTTTCCAATAGTTTGAATATTCTTGATACTAATCCTTACACATATGCCTAAAAATATCTATATAAATATCCCTTGTGTTTTGACTAATGTTTCATTATCGTAGATTAAACTAGATAATTTAACATTTCTATGATACCAACTATAATGATCAGGTCTCCTTCTACGTAAATTTTACATCTTTTAAAAAATCATTACACATCATAAAAATCCATTCTATAATAATTTCTGTCTACGTCCATGGAAAACAAAAATACAGAAAAAATATTTAATTAAGTGATCTGTATCATCTCCCACCTATTTAATCATAAATAACACAATTCATAGAAATTTCATACAAAATACCCTTCTTCATATCATTGGGAAATGAAATATATGAAATGGTGATCTCAAAATTTCAGTAAGGTTAAATCAGTGAGATATAAATTATTTTACATGAATAACACGAGCATATGGGTATGAGAATATGATAATTACATATTATAAAAATATATTTCTTATCGTATATCATAAAATTTTTCATGGAATACATCATAGCAATTCATAAGAAATCAATCCTAAAAGAATATAAGTACATAATACATGAGATCATAAAATTGAAAAAAGGAATATATTTTTGGTATACACAAAATAATAGAAAATATTTCCCCTAGTAATAAAGAATCATATCCAAATTATCATAGTGAAATGGGTTGAACCCCCAAAATGTCAGAACAGTAATGGATTCTACCGAAGTCAATCGTAATGGACAATGTCCCACACTAAACTAGAATTAGAAACATTTTATTCCTATTTATCTTATGATATATAAATATTTAAATAATTCAGTAGAGGGTGGTATCGGTCCCACCCTTCACATAAGGAATTTTATAAATATTTATTCCACAAGATCTCAATTAAAAAATCATTTCGGAACCGTTGAAAAGAAATGGGTTTTGTAAATATTTCATCAAAAAATTACCTATGAAAAACAAACTAGTTTTATAATCATATAGACATCTCATAAAATAATAAATTGTAAAAAAAGTAGTAAGTTTCATTAAAATTAAATCATGGTATAACTCATGGAAGCAAAATGGGTTTCCTAAACATATTTTCATAAAAATATAAAACATCTACAGGATAAATATGAATGGTATCTATCGATCATATCCCCAATAAAGCATAATTGAAGTCCGAGGATTTCATCCTATATGATTTTTTTTTTCAAATATCACCTCGATAATTTAATGAGGAAAATAGCCTATCAAATATGAAATTAAAATTTTTAAATCATAAAACATTTTAACATTACTTTTTATTGATAAACCCCTAAGAAAAATATAAATGAATTTCTTAATGTCATTTAAAATATTTCCTGAGTATAATAAACATCTCAAATTTAAATTAACATTTTTTAACAACATAAATTATATTAAAAATTAATTTCATTTAATATATCCCTAGAGAAAATAGGTAGTATTACATAAAAAATTTAGTGGTCTTGACAATGGAAAATTACATTCATTCCAAACATGTTAAAAAATATTCATTACTTATTTTTAGTAAAACCGAAATGTTCCTAGTTTAGAAAATGTCAGGAAGATTCATTTTGAATTATTTGAATAAATAAAAACAATGGTAAAAATTTATTCAAATAACACTGGATATAAGATAATCAATTTAAATGGGTATTTTTTTAATTATTGGTATGGATGAAAAATGGGTGTTTGAGAAAAGAGATTAATACAATAAGATATAATTAAAAAAATATTTTTGAATTTTGAGTATGTAATGAATGTACAGTGAATAGAATATATGTATTCATAAAAAATAACTCTAGGGGAATAGAAATGATGATCCTGAGAAATATAATAAATGATTTCATAATCAAAAGAATAATTTTAATCAAATAAAATAAACATTGAGTTTCTAACATCAAACCCATTAAACATTGGTAAATATTAAATCCTAAGACTCATGAAATAAAAATATTTATATGGGTATGTATATATGATATGTTTTATGAAAAAATCATTGTATACATTCATGGTTTCAAGAAAATGGTTTTAATATGAGGTAAAGAAATTTTTTTAATTTGATTACATTATTTTAATGTAATATGGTTCCTTATTATAATATGAAGGAAAAGAGAGTGTCTATGGTTTTTTGGTGTTTGGATCGCCTCTTTTTAGAAGAAATAACTAGGACACATAGATAATAGGCACCATATTTCCAAGCCTACAATGTTTCTCATAATAAGGAAAGTAATTTCAGTTGGAAAATACGGGTTCACAGTTTCCATTACCATCGCCACAGGGCGCTCACTCACGTGGTGAGTCTGTAATTTTTAATAGAGGAATATTTCTTGGTTTTGTGAACTATTTTGAAAATTTTATGCATGAAATATGTGGGTACATTTTTTTTCAGTAGTGTCCCTCTCATAGTTGGCATATAGTTTGGCCAACATGGAAGCGAAATGTGAATCCTATAAATTTTAGGAAAAACTATCAAATTTACCTTAATGTGATATATGTTTGACCCACCTATCTTAATATCATATTCCAACAAAGGGAGATTTATTCCTCCTCTATTTTGAGCTCAATTCTCCTTCATGATAGGTTTGACAATAACTGATCTATACAGACTCTGATTCGGTCTCTATTAGTCTCAGATGATGCACATCGAAAATATCTTCATTCATATATAACATTTCTTCAATTTTGTTTCTCTTGAAGGAGATATTTAAGTGTAGGATCATATTTCATATTATTGGGTTGTTCATCAATATTCCATTTTAATCTGATATGGAAAAAACCAAAATAGAATACTAGAAAATTTCACCTATACAGGAATAAGGTAGGTGGTCTAGTATATATACATTAATGTATTGATTTTTATAATATGTTTTATGTTTCACACACATGTTTCATCAAGTGTTACCCCAAATTTGAATCATTAATAAATTGGTTGTCCAATTTTGGAACTCAATGACCTTAATAGATCCCAAGACACATGTATGGTCATTAACATCTATGTATTCCATGCTTATTGTAGTTCCCTATATAAGACTAATTGGATTTTACGGGTTCTTAGTCAAAAATACTATTAATGTGTATGGGTTTACTTCTAAATAGATATTTTATAAATGGAATGGTTTAATGTAGTGTTGTAGAAAAACTAACAAACTTGTCAATTTATGAATAATTGAATAGAGTTGAATGGTTCCACCACATAGCCTAATTAAGAGGAATAATTATTACAAATTGGTTATTATTGAATGTCATTGAGTAAGGAATTAACCATTGGCTCCTATAAAAAATTTGATTACATATCACTCTTATGATTGGTGGGGTTTTCAACCCATTTGATAACCTTTTTATTTGTTCTTATTAAATTCATGAATTCTTATTATATCATTTTATGTATTTGAATGATGACCCTTATGAATATTACATACCTTTATGCTTCCATTTATTTTTTGGATACATGCATGGAGACCATATAATGTGACATGAATATGTATAAACCTTATAATATGATTCTGGAATGGAATCCCATTATAAATATGATATGGGTAAAATGATGCTTACTAGTATGATATGGGCGTGGCCTCCCAATAATGTTATATGGGGGCGAATTCCCTATAATTGTTATATGGACATGTTGACCCTAGTGATATGATCTGTGTATGAAATCCCTTGTCAATATGTTATGGGTATATTGACCTTTTTATATATTATATAGTACATGATGACTCTAAATATGATATATATTCATGATGACCCTTTCTGTGATATATGGGCGTGAAAACCATTCTTGACATGATAATGGACACGAAAACACTAAAACATTGATATTGGGCATGGATTCCAATACAATTTTGGTAGTATATATTCCATCCCCTGATACATTTGATTCTATTGACACTATTTATAGAGGCGTATGTAATGCCTTGGGTCCGGAATTGTAGTTGTAGCTACCATATATATGGTTTTATATGTCACTCTGTATAGAATACATATATTTTTATGTATCTGGTCACTTATTCAGAGACTATCAAGCCTATAATGAAGAAGGTATTATCGTCCTAGTGTTATTTATGAACCAGAGATGACCCTTTATAGATTTATTACTTATTTCATTTATTAAATATGCACTAACATATTATATGAACTGACTGGATATTTATAAAAAATGTTGTTGGAGGAAAACATAATTTATCTCACACCATCTTCGGTGTTCTGATGGTACCAAGGAATATTACATGGACGTAGGTAAGTAAAACTAAATGTACCCAGTGGTTATACATTATTTCTATAATTCATTGGAATGGGAAAGCACCTGACCGGTCTATGGATTGCGATGATAGTGGAGATAGTGCATTTGGATCTTTTGGGCATTCTGATAAATTTAATAGATAACATGATTTTATGTAACTTATCCTTAGACATATGAGATATCATCATTTTTTACGATAATATATGATTGTTATTTATAATTTTTTTATTAATGACCTTCTATTTTCAATGGTTTATTATTATTCTTCTATTATCTATCTATTCCATTAGTGCACTACAATGACAAATATTGTATAGGGAGGGAGAATTTACTATGTAAATTGTCATTAGAGCTCCACTCATATCTATTCATCCTTAATGGATTTCTACTTTTATGTTTAAAGATCCCAATAGGTAGTTAGAGTATTTGATGCAAAGGGTTTTATAGAGCCCACTACATCTACTAGGGGTTCACTTTTCTTATTCTCTTATATGGTGGACAGATCCCAAGGTATTTTTGTGGACTACCAGTATTTGAATCAAATTACAATGAAGAACCAGTATCCTATACATCATATATATGATCTATTTGACCATCTCAAATGAGAGTGGGACACCATGAAATTTTTCCAGATATAGGTCTATCATTATATGTGGGTTATACTCTCTTATATTCCACATATGTAATTCTATATTTTGAATTCTTTATATGAGTACATAGTTATGCCATTTCGTCTTATTAATTTTCCAGTGGTCTTTATGGATTTTTTGAAAACGATTTTCTATACCTATATTCATTCAATTTTGGTTGTCTTAATAGATAAGATCTTAGTGTATTCTCATATTAAAAGAGACAATTCCACTCATATAGTTATCTTATTGAATTCCCTGAATGAGAAAAATTTGTATTATATTCTTAGTAAATTTCTCCTCTAGATCGACCTCGTACACTTACTAAATCATATTACATCTGGGGAAGGAGTTTCATTTGAACTAGACAAGGTGAGTGTTGTAGGTACATTGGAGAATCCCAATAACATGATTGAAAAACAAAGATTATTGGGTCTAGATGGATATTATTGGAATTTTATATAGGAATTATCATACATAGAAACACCTCTTACAGGATTGTCTAAGATGGGTTTGATGTTGGTCTAGAAATAAGCCGATGAGGTAGACTTTCAAGAGAATAAAGGGAAACTAACTATAGTTTCAATCCAAATTTTTCTAAAGCATGGATGTTTCTACAAAATGTATTGAGATGTGTTATGTATCAGGATGGGAGAAGTCCTGATGTAGGAAGATCGAGTCATTGCATTTAGATCATGAAAACCGAGTCTTGGTAAGAGGGATTTCCCAAAATTTGATATATTGTTAGAAGATATTGTTCATGAATTGTGTTGTTTTAGGAAATACCAACTAGGATGGTAATTATTTATTTCTATAGTCAAACAAATCCATAGGGGTATCATTACACAGAGCCACATAATTCTTAGGCAGTGAAGATCAGTTGAATATTTACTATCCTTTTACTTTAGGCTCGATTATACACTCGACTAGGGAAATGTTGTTTCTACTACTATGAGCATGGTGACTCTTACACAGATGGTTCAGGTGTCTAGTGATGAGTATAATCATATGGTTCTATTTTCAGAGATTCACATGGAGCTGAGGGACCATCATGGTCTATCGATAGATGTGTCATTATCGGTGAACTCTTAGCATCTTGAGATAGTGAAGATGAGGTAGCTTTTATACATATGGGTATTGGTCATATGAGAGTGTATTTCTAGTGTGGACCACCTTTGGTGTACTATATTGAGATTTAGGAAATCATGCATATACATTTCTTTATTTTGTTCCCAACAAACATGAGATAGGGTCTGACAGATGAGAAAAATTCATCTTAGTGGGTAGATCACCAGTGTACCTATATTATGAGTCATTATATGCACATAAAATATTGGTGTCTAGGGATTAACGGTAATATAATTGGGTTTATTACATGTTTTTCCACTTGTATATAGTTGAATAAAGAAAAATAGTGACCCACATTCTTTGTTTTGAAATTATAGATCACAATATAGAAAACGGAAAATATAGTGATGAATTTTTAGATGGCATACAAAGGTCGCCTTGAGGAAGTGATGCTATTTGGGTTATCACGGATCAAATGAAAAATGTGTCCCACTTCCATTATATATAATGGGAAATACTAGTAAATGATATAGGAAAATTTTATGTTCATGAAATTTAAAAATACATGGGGTCTCGTGTATTATTGATTCATATAGGGATTATTATTTCATATTGAGGATGTGGTAAGGGTTATAGTGTGCTATGGGTATATATGTGATACTGAGAACACCCATTCACCCCTTGACCAATGGATAGATGGAGTAGACTCTATAGGTTGTGGATGACATTATTCATCATCACATAGTTAATTTATATGATTATTCGGATAATCATATACCTCTCATTGAGTTATCCACTAATAATAGTTTTCATTTGAATATTCAGATTGATCCTTATGAGGATTAGTATGGGTGGTTTTGTTATTAAATACTATACTAGTTAGAGAAATGAGTGGAAGTTCAACTAAGTCCAAATCTCATTCAGTAGAAATAAGAGTAGGTTCCTCATATCAGAAATCATATGTCTCAATCATAGTAAAGAATGAAATTTTATTCGGATTACCATCGTTGACCTCTACAGTTCGACGCAAGGATATTTATTTATATGGATATCATCCAGACATGGGGATAGATTGATATAGTGTAAATGAAAGTCATCACCTCATTATGTTGTGATATTTGAGATTATGTAAATATTTGAGTTGGTAGAATTTCTATTTCTCTTACCTCATAGGTACCATTCAATTCACGATGTATTCCACATTTCAAAACATCAATGTTATCATACTGAATAGTCTCATTCTTTTGATATTGAGGATGTGGAGTTCGATGATGATTCATTTTTTTGAATATATAATATGAACCATTGACATGAAAATGCAGGATATCTGAGGCATGTTATTCACATTATACAAGTTCTAAGGTAGCACAACTAAATAAAAGATGAAAATTAGGGGTGAGATGCTCAAATAGGTGCTCAGTGGTTAGAGTTGTTATTAGATAACATTTTGGCACAATTGGAGTGGAATCTTGAGCATGTGTTCTCTTATGGGGGGATGACTATAAAAAACTGATTTTTATATCCAGTAAAGAATCATTAATTTTCTTTTGAGATATTGATTTTGACTTAATAAGGATTCATAGTGAGGTTATTTATGATATCTGAGTGTTCAAAGTCTGTTCATATCATGTATCCCCACTTTTTAGAATACATCACTCAGCTAAACAATGTTTGGAATCTGTACAACCTAAATAGCATGGTTTCTCCTAATGGTGTGGGGAATTTATATAGGCATGGTATGAAACATTATTTTACTTAACGGTTTTTCCAATGTATCATTATTGTGAAGGGTTCCAATAGTTTTTAGTGATGAATATCGTATGTTTTAATCATTTTTTGTAATATTTGGGAGTTGTTCTCATGAACCATGAAGGTAACCTTTTGGGATAGTGTCCCACACACAATTGGAACATGGTTTAGACAACACTATGGAAAATATTTTTTATCCATAACTTTGCAAAAATTTTCAATTTTCCCTAATGAGTAATATTTTAAACCCGGATCTCTTGTTTTATCATTATTGAACATATAGCCTTATTCCCCATCGCTTTTGAACTCAATCATACTTCAAGCTATGTTTGATGTTAACTCAATAGTCTGGACCCTTTTTTGATCTTTTTTTATCTCATTGGATGGAAACCGATACAATCTACATTCAACTTTCACCTTTAATCAATTTTCATTCACTCAAGGAATTTATTTCAGTTTAGGTTCACATCCCTATATTATAGGAATTCATCTATTTTTTAATTTTATTACAATATAAACCGAGATAAATTACAACACGAGTTGAATTATCCTACATGGTCATATGTTAGGTGTTATAATATTTATCTCAAAATGTCATGATGTTTTATAATATGGATTAAGTACCAAATGCTGTTTTCACCATACATTTCCCCTAAATTGAATATGTCATAAATTAGTTGTCCTGTTTTGGAACCTATATACTATATTAAGAACCTAAGACACATGTTAGTTCCTAAATATATATTTTTTTCACCCGAGTCGGCCTTCCCTTTATAGGCCTAATTATTTTTCTTTTTTTATAGACAAAAAACCTATCTCTGTGAATTGGAATAATTCTAAATGGGGATTTCATAAATAGATTGTATTAATATAGTGTTATATCTTGACTAAAACTCTTATAAAATTTATATGAATGGAATGGAGTTGTATGGTTACACCACTTCACCAAATTAAATAGGAAAATGTTTTCACCCTTGGTATTAATGAATGATAATGAGTTATTAATTTGCTATTTGATCATATAAAAGCCTTTGATTAATTATCACTCATAGGATAACTAGGTATGTCAAGAACATTTTTTTACTTATCATTTGGATAGTTTTGTTTCCATGACTCTTTAATATATCTTTTGATGTATTGTAATGGATATAATTTTACTTATTATATAAATAAATTGAATGGAATTATTTATTTAATACTGTTATAGAAGCCCAATATTGTGTCACATGCATTCTGACCCTTTATAATTTCATCTTGACATGTTATATCTCTATAAATATGATATTTCCACGGTTGACCTTACTGATAAGTTATAGTTATTTAATATATATACTATGATACATGTATGGTTTCCCTATAATTGTGATATGTGCATCAAAACCCTCGTGACATGATATGGGAATTACATCGCACATAAATATTATTTGGGCAGGAAAACCCTTAATGATATGATAATGGTAATGATGAACCTTATTATGATATACATTCATAATGATCCATACTATGATAAATTTTCATGATGAACATTATTGGTAAACACAAGGCATGGAGAACCTACTACCGTGATACTAGGCATAGCATCCCCTACTCTTAGGATAATAGAAATCATGTCCCATGATGCTTTTGATACTGGTGTTGTTGTTTATTAACACCTATGTTATGCTTAAGGATTAGTAAATTAGTTTTATAGTTATATATGACTATAGGAATCAATATCATTATAGTCTATATATGTTTTAACATCGTGTAAATTATTTATATTGTATATAGCTTAGGCTGAAGAAGGAACCAACAACCTGGTGTCCTTCTAGAACTAGATCATCTCATTACAACTTTTTTTCTCAATTCATTTATTAAATGATCAATTATAGATTATATTCACTGATTTTATATTTTAGACTCCATTTTTGGTGGCCTATTGAGTGTATGTCGCACCCTACCTTAGTTGTTGACAGTAACTAGGAAGATTATTTTTATTATGATATGGATAGGGGAATGAACCCAATGGTTTATACTATAATTTTATTTTGTACGGGACTAAGGAAGCATATAACTGAGGTATGGGTCATGATTCTAGTGCACATTGACCTTTTAGGAAATTTTCCCTTTTTAACAAACCTATTGTATAACATGCTTCCCTTTTCCTTTTAGTAATACATATGACATATAATTATTTTTTTATGTTTTTGAATGATATGTATTTATTTTTCTAATATCATATATGAACCTCTATCAATTATTTATTATGATTCTTCTATTTATCTATTTATTTCACCGCTCTAGTACTCTTACCATGAGGGCATAGTCTCCCGGTATAGCACCTTATACCTACACTACTAGTAAGAAACGACTATCGTATGAAGAGACACTCTTGAGGTAATGTTCCCGAATGGATCGGGGAACTATTCAGGGTAATCTAGTTTACTATTTCACATTCATATGTACATAAAATACAAAAAATAACATGTGAATATGAAATATATCTTCCATAAATATAAGATAGCCTAAAACCACTTACATTATGTTCTGACATCCTTCAGAATCATTTGAACCTAATTTTTAATAAATACAGGTTTCTTATATATATATATATATTAAATAAACTTAAAAATATATATAATATATAATATGATGTACTTATGTCATCTTATTAACCATTTAGTAATAGTTCGTTCTTAAAATTACATTTCGGGAAATCACTGCTTCATTTTTGATGTAATTTTTGGTTTGGGTTTTCTATCCATTCACATTGATCATAGTTCAATAATATATATAATTTTAATTATTATATAAATTTCATATATATTCAGAATATATTTATTTCTGTTAGTCCATAAAATTTAATGATAAAAATGAAATTCACCAATCGTGGAGAAGATATATCGTACAATTACATAGACACTATTTCCTATATCATATTATATGAAATAAAATGTTGTAAAATAATATGTTAGTTTCAATGAATAATTTAATTTCATGTATATAACATATAATCCTTAAATTTACCGATATTACATTCCATGTAAAGCATTTTTGAAAAAATAATCACATCACTCTGTGAGGTAGTAGTTCATCGTACACACGTGTGGCATTATCATATTCCAAACAAATTGAATCATAGAATGTATCTGAGGTATTATATTAAAATAATTATAATGATACCATAAATATCATATATATATATATATAATATATTCATCATTATATCCAACCATGTGATGTGCTGATGGAAAAAATCTATATATGCACGCAAGGTAGTAGTCTATCTTCCACATGATCAACAGTTTGGTTTCCAATTTTATGGAACGTAATATATATATAAGTTATAAAGTCTACACTGTAAAATATTAGTATATTTATGATTATATTTTTATTATATACAAATTATTATACATGATTTGTTGTTTTAAGAGAATAAGCGAAAATAAAGACCTTATTGGAGATAATTACCATCTCGTAGGAAAACCAAATTTTTATTTCATATCGGGGACCATAGTATTGTTATTAACAGAATAACATAACTCAATAACATGAAAAATAATGTTTTGAAGATATTTACTATGGTTTATGTTGATCCAAATGTATTAATAGGTGTGAATAACTGAGAGGGGAAGTGACATTTTCTAATTGAGGGGGAGTGGAATTTTTATCAATACCCAAATGTATTCTATATTGGGTAGTAACTCTAACTCCAAGTGTCTCCAAAATTGATAAATAATACGTTGTATGGAGTATATGGTCGATCTTCACCTAAATAAAATAACACAAGTTTCTATTATGTTATTCATTATCCTTTTAGTATATAGAATTTTGTGATTTAGGTTTTCCCCATAGTAACTTGAATATTTTTATTTAAATTGGTAATTTTTCATTTAAAAATAATAAAATTGTATATATTAACTAAACTAGAACCAATGAATATAAATATGAAATCATGTATTTTAAATTAAAATCGAATGTGTGTGGAATATTTATTTTAATAGAAGCGCATGTAATGACCAAACCCCCCTTTTATCCATAATTGTGGTAATTAATTTTTATTGTGTATATAATTCATTATGACTATAAATTAGTTTGTGATTGTTAAATAATAAAAATTATAATGACTCAAAATATAGAATCAAATTTCATCAAATTTTTGTCACAATGGGGATAGAATTTAATTTATTATTATTTTTGTAAGTGTAACGAAAAAGTGATTTTCCAAACAGTTTTTTAAAAATATAGTATGTTTTAAAATATAAATTAAATATGAAATTCACACTAAATAATTAAATAAGATTAAAAAAATTAATTGAACTTTTTATAATTATAAAACCATATTAAAACAAAATGGACCTTTATAATTTTGCTTTAAAAAAGGAACTTTTCAATAAAAATGAGTATTTTTCAATATTTATCAGAAAGGAAAACCATTAAATAAATTAAAAAAACCATTAAAAATTTGATATGATTATTTGGATGTTCTATTCAAAATTGTCAAATAAGTTTTCCAAAATTTTAATCAAAATTTCAGTATAAATCTAAAAAATAAAAATAAAAATTATTATGTGAGAAAAATGTATTTTAGGAGCATATAAATAGATTACGAGAAATATAGTACATTTTAATACGTTTTCTAATATATATCCACTATACATAATATCTATAATTTTATCCCTATTTATACCACCAATTTTAATTTTTATGTTTAAATAGTTTTTAATTAATAATATTAATAATATATCATGAATTGTTAAAAATTTTGAGTTGTTTGTAAAAAAATATCTTGAAGAAACTATATATATATAGAAAATGTTTAAAAAATTCTTATTGTGTTACAATATAGAATTTATCTACTGGATCTAGTTTATTTATTGATATAATTTAAATCATTATATAAAAATGTGTTCATTCATCCAATTGTTTCACTATATATAGAACCCATTATATGTTTTAAGACAAGTAATTGTTCACTAATGTAATTAATTTTTTATGTTAAAATAAATTGAATTACTATTAGAATATGTATTAATTTATTTGGATTGATGAAAACATTAATCTACATGAAGGGGATCAATACATCTCAAATATTTAACATCATTATAGTTGTTATTAGTCAAATGGAAAGAATGAAGATATAATAAAGATAACAATTTGTTTGTGGTTCAGTCATTATGAGTTCATAGTGATAACATTAAGGTTAAGAAATAAAAAAACAATATTTATGGATTTTATTAATTGAGTATTAATGGTTTATCTTGATAAAATTATAATTATATTCTTTGATTATATTCTTGAACACTCTATAATTTTTAATGATCATTAATATAATGAAATTTTATTCTTATGTTTTTTAGGAATGTTTCATTACAGTGGAAATTAAATAATTTTGAATTACGGTTAACAGAGATTCTTTTCTAGGAAATATTAATTTCAATGATGGTATATTTATTGACCCTTAAAAAATATTTTCAAGGAATCTACACGTCCCAAAATGATACATGAAATACGTTGTTTCTTAGCATTAGCTGGATATTAGTGGGTGTTTGATGAATTTATTTATCATATTATTAACTGAAATAGTTAATTTGTAATGGTGTAAAATTGAAATCAATAATGGAATATGAAGTTATATTTGTGGTTTTAATGTGGAAATTAAGAAATAAAAAAATATTAAATTTACAATCTAGTAAAGATGGGGTTTTTATTCATAATGATCATTCATGGATAAGATTTGGATATCTTCCGATATAAAATTTTAGAGTGGGGACTATGAATATAACTTGTTAAAAACCTATGAAATTTTTCTTGAACTCATGTTTTATATTTGATGACATTGTTCTTTTAACTAAATATTTGGTGATGGTATCTCTATGAATAGAAATATGATATATTTATAAACCATCAAATAATGTTGAAAATATATATATATAAATGAAATTTTAATAATATTATATATTTTAGATGGATATAATATCTAAAGGATTAGGATTTTTCAATAAATTATCACCACTAGAAAGAATACAAGGTAACATATTCATTTCATATAAAAGACCATGATATTTTATTTGTTATTAGAGTGGAGAATTATCCAATTCAAAAGGATTTAGTAAGAATAAACTTGGATATTATAATTCAATGGGAAATATATTAATTTTTAAATGTAATTTTCTAACGTTATTTTTTACAGTTGATTAATTATGATCCAAATGATGATAGGGACATATAAATGAAAATTGTGGTTGTGAGAAAGATACATTTACAAGAATTAAATATTTATAAAGATATTTTTATTTACTTGATATTATGTGATCTATCCAAAATAATGTTCTAAATGGTTTTTTTGAAGAATTGTCATAATTGAAACATATTTATAAATCCAATTAGATAAAAAATGTCTTGGGATATCTGATGACATTTCTAGTTGGATAATGCAATAGGATACATGGAAGATTACAAACAAGATAAATGGGTTAAAAATTAATATTGATTGTGATCATTATTATGGAATTATGAACCAATGACATATAATTTCTGGAAAACTAGATAACATTTCAAACAATTTAATTTTAATGTTTTCGATGATATAGAAGGGGGCATAATTAATTATAGGATATTGTATATCATCGTGAATGTTAAGAAAAATTCTTATAATGTGGAGTATAATCTCCTTAAAACATCTTTATAGGTTGTATATAGATGAATTTTTGATACTCTATGATATTCATCTATTAAAAAAATATAATTCAGATCCTTGATTCAAATAAAAATTAAATAGTACTCATCACGAGGATTTAATTAAATATATTTATATTAGATCATATACAATCCTAAAATGTATGGGAAGTCTAAATGGACCATCTAATCATTGGAGGAATTGAAAATTTCAAACTCACATGACATCCATGGGTGTTGAGATCAATATTTACCAATAATGGATCATTTAAACAGGGGAAGTTACCTTATAATCAAAAATATTAAACCATATGAACCATAATATAGAATGACATATTACCTTATTGAAGGTTGAGACATGGATTTATAAAAGATGATATTTTTTCCATGATATGGGGACATGACATATGAAAAGTCATGATGAGACCACAATCATTTCATGGGGGGCCTAGAAGAGAGAACATTTAGGTTGAAATTAGTAGAAGTAACATGAATTCCCTAAAGGGGACCATGTATTTGTAAGGATATCTCTATGGAAATTTGTTTTGAAATTTTCAATGAATGGGAATCATAGTCTAATTTATATAAGGCCACTTTAATATTAGAGTATTACAGATATATAGAATATTATATATCCATTCGTGAAATCAATTTTAAGTTTTTAATTTCATTCATATATTACTTTTTAGGAAGTATACATTATAACCTTTACATACCTAAAAATATGATCATGTTTAGTTGGCGCATAATTTTTAATACATTGAAGACTTGGTATACATTAATTTTTTCAATGGGAATGTGCTAAAAAATTATACAACATGACTAACGATGGTTCTGGGATCAATCAAAATCTATTTAGGTTAACAAGGGACCCTATGCACGTAATGATAAATATATATCAATAATTAATAAATTTAAATATTATTTTTAACATTATTTTTTTATGGAGGAAGTAATACCTTAGAAACTATAATAAAAAATTAATTTATTTTATTATAAAATATTGTATTAAAAATAAACCATATATATATTTTTAATAATTATTTACCCAATATTTGTAAGTATAGAAAAATAAATAGTTAATGTATAATACTGATGTCACTTAGCCTGTGGTATCCAATATGTACCACAACTATGAAATGTATAGTAAAAATGAAAAGTAACTCAATACATATAATTGATATATTGAATGAAGTAAAATATTTAAGGTTTGTTTGATTGGTATAATTGATTTTATACTAAGGAATAGTATATATGATATTTAGATATTATATCCATTTGTGTTATTATTTTTATAATATAAACTTATAAAATAATTTATTCTAAGGGTAATGGAAATTGTTAATTGAGTTAAAAGTGAGAAGCTATAGAATACTATAGTAGGAATAATCATTTTTTAGTATAATTAATAAATATTGGGGAGGATGGATAATCATAGGGATTTTCCATATAATTTTCCCATGAATATCATCAATAATTTAGGTTCGAATGGAATAGTTTGTGAGATAATTTCATGTTACTAGAAATCACTACTAAATCAATATTTCCAAAAAAAACCGTGAAAATACCACAATTTTACTCCAATCCCTATGGTATATACATGTTTAATAATTATTTATATACAATGGAGTAAAGTAGTTAATTATTTCTGTAAGAAAATCATGTTTATCTGGAATATATGATGTCATTAACCCCTTCATAATCATATAAATAAAATTAGAGGATGAATTTTACAAAAATGTGTTTCCTTGTGGGAACCCAGATGTTGAAATTTTATTTGTTTTAAAATTTATTATATTTTCAAAAATATTGAAAAATTTCAAGAAATATAATAATCATTCTAAAATATATGTATGTGTGACTAAACTCAGCTATAGTCATGTTATTATCCTAATTTTTTCACCAAAAATTATAGTGGTCTATTAAGCGATGTAATTGGGAACTATGGGGGTATTAGAGAACTTATGATAATTGGAATTCAATATTAAATACTTTATAAAATGGGTTTTAACTCACCACATTTATAAAACCAAATCCAATTTCTCATTACATTTCAAATAAAATATATTTTTTTCTGCATTGATATCCCATTGATTCTTTCCCATAGATCTCTCATCCACCCCATAATAGTTTTTTTAGTTTCAAGGATCAACTCTAGGCCATGAAACTCTGATGTGGTATGGGTCTTATTTATCTATCTTTTATATTTATATTTATAATTATATTATAGTTTATGTTTATACTTCCACATTATTATTTTAATATTTTAATATATTTTTTTAAATTTTATGAATTAAATCCAATGTATGAAATACCCCATTTCACCCATATTGTACTCAATTCATAGGGATTAATGAAAAAAATTTAATTTGTTGCATGAAATTTTATTTTTAAAAATAATCAAAATCCTCTATATATTCCATGTATTCATAATATTGTTGGTTAATTAAATATAATATAGGGCCATATATAATGAATTACTATAAAAGTATTGTTAGTGGATCCTCTATCGGGTCCCAGGTTGGTTAATCATTATTTTTTTCACTTGTTCAAATTTTCCATAGAGTCATAATGATCATGAGGTCCATCATTATGAAAATATTAAATTACTAACGAGTATGGAATACATGGTATTTCATACTATATATTTACCATGTATTTATCAATGAATTCGATTTTCTCCTACCACATGAAATATATTGATTCAAACAAATAAACTAATTCAAAATGATAATCTTTACATGTACCGAACCACAACAATTTCATACTCTTCAATGGAAAATGGTAATTATTTTATCATTCATAATCCCTAATTATTCTTAATAAAATTCAATGGAATACACCTAGACATCCTTAATAATTATTTCCCTATAAAATTCAATTGATAATTACTCATATTCATGGATATATATCATAAAATTATATATTATAATTGTTTTTAAGAAATTATATTATGCATTATTATGTTTAGATTTATTTGAAATTATTCCATGTATATATTATTCTATTTTAATATACGATTAAATGATTTTTAATTTTATTTGATATATTTGTATTTGATTATAATTTCCCATAGTTCACTATTCTGTCTCATGAGATAAACAATATATTGTAATAAGGGGGTTTACACATTATGAATGATGTAATTGTTCATGTCATTGAAGACATGTTTTTTATGTTTTCATTTATGCATTCAATTTATTTCATTCACTTTGAATTTATCTAATGTTATAAAAATTTGTGTTTATTTCTATTTATATTCATCTATTACATGATGAAAAAGAATTCATTGATAAGAAATCATTATTTATCTATTACTATTATATAGATTATACAATTATTATTTCATGATTTCTTCTTATATTTGAAATCAATTATTTAATATTCATTATATCCTTTTTCACCTATTTCTCATTTATAAAGGAAATGAATATTATTATTATATATGATTGGATCTATGTATAATATTAAGGAATAAAAAATATTACAAAAATTTTGTAATCTGACAGGTTATAATATAATATTAGTATACTTAGAGACAAAATGAATACAAAAAGATTATAAAGGGAATTTAATATCATTTAATATGATTTCAATGTGATAATTACCCACCAAATATGAGTGATATAGTATTGTTTTAATTATAATATCAACTATATAGGGTATTAGAAGTCTATAGTATTAAATATTCCTCTAAAGGAAAATAATAAGGCTGTAATTTTTAGTTCTAAATAGTGTGTTTACCTTCTATATAAAAATAACAAGAATATCATATGGAATAATTTGATTGATAATCATGATGTTTTAATATTTTATAATTTTAATGGGTTTTAAGGAAATCAATTGAGTAATGTACTTGTATTTGTGATCGATTGTCTTATTTGGAATCTTGTTGTGTAATACAATTTTGTGACACGGGATATATTCATATCATCCCAAAAATAAATTGTAACATAAATGGAAATGATGGTATAATAATGATTCGATGAAATTGGATAAAGTGAAGTAACTACCATATATGTGGTGAAAAACTCATACCACAGAAGAAAAAAATATTGAATGTTGTCAATATCTTCCATTTATGATTCAACAATATCTAAAAGATTTATTGAATTGTTCAGATGAAAGGGGTGGTCTTGGGATTAATGTGATAGTATTGGTACATGGGATGTTTTACAAAAATAATTTTTTTTACAATTTAGAAGATGAAGGATAAAATCCCAACAAGGATTGTAAAATCGGTAAATGTGGATTCTTTTAGATCGATCACTCCGAGATATATCAATGAATGGAGGAACTACATACTATTTACATATTTTTGTATCACGGTGAATTGATATTTTCAACTAATCCTAAATATGTGGTCTGTATAATTTCAAAATAGATTATATAATTTTTACTAATAAGATGGTTTTGAAATAAAATTAAGAAATAAATACTTCATAATGATTTAGGTTCTACTAATGTTTAAGTGGAAAACTATTTTTAAAAATATATTGTAATAAAATAATATTTAATGTTGATATACCATCAATATATTTTTATTTTTTGAAATAAAATAATAGATAATTAATAATAGTTTATTGACGATGAACATTGACATTTAAAAAAAATTATAAGGAAGAGGATTATCTCATGAATATAAAATCATTATTTCATAGATATGGGAATACATGATACAATATATAGAATGATATAATTATATGAAAAAGTATTTACAAATTTTTAGTGGTAAATGTTTTATTTTTAAAATGGATACGATACACCAAATGTTTGAATATTATGTGCTTAATGTTTTTCAAGTTATATGATATTTAAAATTTAAATCTATAAATATTGTAAGAAATTACATACAAAAACAATTGAACGTAACAACTTCCATAAAGTAGAGAATTTTAAATTTTTACGAAAAAAATAGAGATTAAGTTAACATTGAATTGGTATATATTGTCAGAAATTTGTAGAGAATGGTAGGGATTTATGATAATTCTAACAAATCTAGTAATAAAATTGATGTGCCTTTATATTTTTTATAGAAAATATAATTATATACAGATAAAATTGATTAGAAAAATATCATAAGTGACAAGAATTTTACACTTGAATTGGGTATCATAAAATATTTAGATAAAATAATATGTATATGTATTGTAAATGAGAATAATTTTGATGAGTTTTCTGAATAATAACTAATGTTTAATGAAATGAATAATGTGTATTCAATTTTTAAAAAATACCACATGGGTTCTATATTTATTCAAAATGTAAAAAATATAGTTGGAACAAAATTGGTTTTTTGAATTAAATTAAATAAATATATTGAGGCTATTTGAAGGAAAGAAAATTATTAGGTGTAAGGGATAAAATCTGGCTGAATTCATTTAGGTTTTTTAGATTCTTTCTATTATGGTATTGTTATAGAATATACAGATTTTTATAGATATCAAAACCGAAGGGAATTCATTATTTTTAAAATAGATGAAATATATAATTTTCTTAATCGATTCCTTGATAAAAAAATTATAAATATTGAAGTATGTTATTTACATAGAATAAGGAATTGTATTGGTTAAAGGAAACCCTAAGAGAATGGTATTATATGGATGTTAAATTGTGTAATAATCTTGGATTTTATCATGGAGGAATTGATCATCCACTATATGTGATGTTAGATTGTGATTGAGATATAATGGTAATTATATACTTGTATGGGATAATAATTGAACGATAAAGTGATGTTTAATTTAATTATTTCATCGATTTTTATATTTCCATGTCTACTGTGTTATAAATTTTCCATGGATTGAATGTTACTAAAAAAATGTAAGGGTTAATTAAATTTTTTATCTAGATATAAGGAGGAGTTATAAAAAAAATTTATCATCGAGGGAAAAAATGAAATGAAAACATTCATACGAACCTAACAGAATATTTCAGTGGTCGAATATAATATGTTATTCAACAGTACACAACATTAGTGATTCATTAGAATCTTTATATATGTGGAAATAATAGGACAAAAAATTATTTTTCACATTTAATGAAATGAGATTAAAAATTAATCCCAATGGCATACATACCCTATAAGAAGTAATTATACATCAATATATTAATGTATTTATTATTTAAGTATATTGTATAATATGAAAAATTGGTTGATGTTATTTTAATTAACGTATGCCTATTTTTTTAGATCAATGTATAATAGCCACAAAAATTAAATATGTTTGTAATATATAGTTGATCGGGAATTTATGGGGAAAAGTATGATTTTATAGTGATCCAAATTGATTCAACCAGACACATGACCTGATATGGATCATCATAGGGATCTTGGAACATTACCAACAACGATGGGTTGGAAACCGGTGTGGCTGAATTAAAATGAGAATCATTTGGAATGGTTTTTCTCAATAAGGATTGAAATATAAGAATGCCTCAAACTAGAAGTTTGACATGATCTCCTGAAAAATCATATAATCATATATGTCAAAGAATTAATTATTAAATTTAAATCCAATCATATGGGGGTAACCAGATGGATAAAATCTAAACAGACCACAAGTAATTCAAATACCAAAAATAATAAATCCAAACATTTAACATTTATGAACATTAATAAATGTATATATTTAGAAAAAAAATAAAAAAAAATAAAAAAATTTATAGTTTTCATGATAGAAGGGATGAACCTAAAACAGAATAAAGAAGCACTTAACCACCCATTCCATGTGTACACTGAATGATATACCATTGACTCCCCTAAAATACATGAATTGGAAAATTATGATCTATGTGGTATGATCAAGATGTTGGCAACCAAAACATAAATCAAAAGTCATGAGGTGTTCATACCCAAACATGGTGTTTATTTAGGGGGTTATAAATAAATACCAGAGGTAAGATCCCCATAAACATTGTATAATCATTAGATATTATTATTTTATATGATTTTTTGAGATAATAATATGGAATTTTCTATTATATCGTTAATAAAATAAATAATATAGATTTTATATAACTAGAAACCCCATTTTAAAGTATTAACCTAAAAAAACCTTAACAAAATAATTTCTATAATCATTAAAATGATGTGAGATTATAATTTTATTAACAAAATTTTTAAATATTTAAATTGAAAATACCTTACAAAATAACATATATATGATTCATCTAAATTCATTAAAATGAGAATAGTGAAATCATAGTGATTGATAATTTATGATCCTTAGACGAAACATTATCCTTGGTAAGAATTATGAAATTGAAATGGGTAGTTCACTAGCGACAAAATTAATATCATTATGAAGAATATAGTTTCTTTTATATATGAAAATTATACATTCAAGTTTTAATAGAAATATCACATCAATGAAAATTTTAAAATGGAAAATGATAATAATAATGAAATGAAACAATTTAATCATATATTATAATGATGATAAATATCAAGGGAAAACCTAAGATCTCTAGATAGAATCTCAGATATCCCAATAACATAATCCTTCTAATTTCCATACATTATGGGAAAAAATCCTAAATAGTTTTTTCTTCCCTCATCGATAGTCCATGTTAAAAATCACTCCTAGTTAAAAAATACAAACAAACGTTGGTTCTACTAGTAAGTGTCTCATGAAGCATAGTTTAATACCCATACATATATCTACCTCTAAACAACATTAATATTTAAATATAAAAAAAATTAGAGAGAAAATATATATGAAAAAAATGAATAAAAAAATAATAAATATTTCATTTAACTGATTATTTCTTCTAAACACCCATCATTGAAGAAAAAAAAATATATTATAAAAAACTAATTTAATGATTCTTATGATCCTTGATCTGAATATATCACCATATTATTCAACTAGTCCTTTATGGAACTACATGGGGATGAAATTTATGGCCATGTGTAACACGTTAAATTCATCAAACATTGAATGTAATATTAAAAATAGTTTCCTAAAATTGATAATATTATGAAGAATAAAATGATTTTAATTTTGAACCCAAATATATAATTAATTCTAATGAGATGAAATAACACTTATATGTTCTATAGTAAATGAAAAACTACAAAAATAGATTGAAAAAAATATATTATATACTAAAAAATTGATATAAATATGATGGGAAAACATAACAATTCATATGAACCAATTTTTTAAAATTTATTTCAATTATTTAAAAAAAAATAAATTCTTATCAATTTATCAAACACATTACTGGTATCCATCCTAAGGAATGTGGTTTTACATGTTTACGAATAGAAAACACATATTTAAAACATAATAATTTTAGGGAAAGTAAATGAAAATTTGTTGAATATTCAAGGATAGATATGATTTCAATTAGATTAATTAAAAGTAAATCATAAAAAATAAATCACTCATTTATTAATCAATAAATATGAATTAATAATTACATATATTTTAGAATAATTTAATTTATGATAAGTACTTTTTTATAAAAAAATAAGAGAATATACCCCGAAATCTATATTGGAATTACTTGGAATAAATAAAACCAATTTAATCACATGTAATTGATAACCAATGATTTTAATCATATAATGATGATTGAATAGATGAGGGATAGGAGATGACAAGCATTTCAAAGGGAACATGAGTCTCATCATTATAGTTATTATCCCCCTTTATAGTTTTTTGGGAGAGAAACAATTAAGGAGAAGGGCTATATGGGAAGCCAATATGATAGACATTTGTGGGGAGTATTTTTGAAATTTCCATGGAATAATAATAGGTTTTCATGTGAAGGAAACACTTAAAAATACAATATTTTTTTACAAAAAATGGTTATTTATTCTATAAATATACCATTCATACTACCCAGGAAACATAATACCTTTCTATAAAAACCCATTAAAAATTCCAATTTTTTACAAAACTCCAAATAAGGAACAAAAAACTACCAAATAAATTTTTACCCAAAAATGACATATTTCTTCTTCATATTCTACAAATAATAACAATGTTATGAACTTGAAAATATCTAGTAATTTTTTTATCTAAGATGATATGGGTATCACCTTACCCATTATAGCCATGATTAAAAATAACATTGATCTCATAGAATGAATATGGGGAATTATTAAAATGAAGAAAAAAATTATAAATGTGGAAATCAGAATATCATTCAAGATCATTTATAGAAACCATCTATCCATTATTGGTATATATAATGATGGGAAAAAAATAAAACCCTCCTCTATTAAGGCTTAATTTAATTAGTAAATTAAAAAATAGTGTTTTTATTATGAAGTTAGATTCAAATGGTTTCCAAAAATCCAATTTGGATGTTAATATAATGTTTGATTACATTTATGTATAGGGAGTGGATAGATAAGAATCATGTTTATTAAAATAACTAATAAAATAATCTGAAAATCCATTGGTGGTATAATCTCAAAATATATTTATTTTCAAATTCTTCTTACTTAAAAAATGGTCAATCATAAGTCCAAAAGATAATTAGGAAGGCTTCTACGGGTTATAGAATTTCCATGATTCCTTCACAACAAGAGTGGGGTCGTTCTAATTAAGACATTAAAAAACTAAAATTGATCTATAAATTAAATAACAATATATGTCTACAAATTTAGAGACAAAATGTTCATTAATGAAAAAGGACATTTAAATAAATGATCTGTGTATTACAAATGACATTGATTAAAATAGATATATCTTCAAATGAGGAAACTTTATTATTTAATGTAATAAATTACATAGCATGTCACCACATCTCTATTATATAAAACAATGTTTAAACAAGGATCCTTAAAAAGTGTAGATCCATATTTTCCTATGTTTCAAAAATATTCTTTATAGAATCATATTACAGATAAGGGGTAACACCAACTATGAAATTTTTTGTAGCTACATAAAAAATGGTTCTTATGCCTTCGATTATTATTTTTATTGAGAATAAATAATTTTACATTTCTAATAGATGATGCGGTAAAATGTACAGACCAATAAATTAATCATACTATTTTACTGGGTTAATACTTCTTCATAAATTCATCACAAGAATTCCCTCTACCACTTCTAATCACAATGTATGTGTCGAATACCTTAGGTTCTTCATGTATAATGAATTAAACCCCCATAGTCTACTTTATCACATACATGTACCATGATAGGTAAATAAGTGATAAATTATGTTGATGTTATAGATAGAAAACCCATTCCATAACACATCATTTTTAATACATTATATAAAAATATTTCTTATATATATGGTATCATTATAACAAAATGATGAGGATACTCTGACACATCTTTCTTGTTGTGATCTATGAAATAAATATACATTTACATAGATTCGGTCAATTGTTTTGAATATAATATCATATGAATAACATAGTAAATCATTCTAATAAATTTTCATCCCCTCTCTTTATTCAAAATATAGGCTTCCTAAAATTCTTTTTGGACACTTAATTGCGATTTTTGTCTTTTAACACTCATAAATTTTAAGAAGATCAATGTTCTCATCAATCTTCCTAAGACAAACATTTTCTTGATTGGAACAGTAATTCTCTTAGAGTATGTAATGATTTAATTATTAAAATCCATAAACCCATTTAACACGATGAAATCGGTAAGATAGAATATTAAATCCTTGGACCGGATCGTGTGACATGTAAGACTCAAGAATATTTTGATTAGCATGATGTCTTACTTGGGACAAATAATCCACAGTTCCCTATTGAAAATTCATCGATACATATCAATAAGAATGAATACAAAATAAAAAATGGGGGTAATATTACAAATTTATATTATCCACCTTTATCTATCAATGTTTAATACCGTGGACAAGAATAATTTCAATCCTCCAAACACCTATATATCCATAATTAGGAATATTAATATTTAAATAACTAAAATTAACATGATGATATAAAATCAACATGTAAGAAAATAATATAATTTCCATAGTAACAAAATATATTGGTTGAACAAAGAATAAATGATCAAAAAGAAAAACTAAAATAACAATTCCCATTAAACAAGAAAATAATATATATGTTCCACCAAAAAATGAAGAAAACTAATTCTAATGATTATCTATTTTTGACAAGGAGCTACATAACCTAAAATTGTATGAAAACTCATATGTATTACATACAAAAACATTGTATGTGTGTATGCTGTGTAAACAATTCATGTTAGGTATCCTCCCCACATTTCGCAGACAACATCTAATATCTAATCAAAAATATTTTACATTGAGATAAAATTATAAATTGATATATTTAATCTTAAATAAATATTTTAATATATATTTTCATAAGGAAAAAAATTGTTTTAAATGGTAATGTTATAAAAACCAATTTGAGATATGATTTGAAATATTTAACTTATACTTAAAAGTTGAAATGATTTTATAAAAAACTGATTTAAAACATTAGTTTGAAAATAATCAATATATACTCAGTTTTAAGAAAAAATTTAATTATATGAAATGAAAATAATGAAATCGTATTTAATTAAAATCAATAAATTACAAAGGAAAATTATCCATGTTAATAACATAAATAATTTTATGGTTTTCTTTTATGATTTAAATTAATAGCAATTCAATTACAATAGGTTCATTTTAGGATGATAACATTACTGAAATCTTTAACATAAATAATAAATATATGAGTATTATAAAATGGAATTCATTTTTAATAAGTAATATCAATAATGTAATGAATATTAATAATGGTAAAAATCCATTATTATAATAACATGGGGATATTGTTACAATTTGTGACACCATAATAGTAATATATTCGTAATTATCATGCTTTATGAGAATAAATTAATAAATCACTAGTATTTACACACCCATAATAACTGAGTGAAATAATTTCATGATCATTGAACTGTACTTAATTTAGATCCACAAGATAGAGCCTTATCACTCATATTGAGGAAGACATACCATGATTTCCAACCATGCTACAAACGTATTCCCATTACATAAAATTGGGGTTGATAAATACATAATACCATATATCAATATAATAAAGTAATACATAACTATGAATCAACCTCACCTAATAATTATATTCATTGAATGATACAACTTTATTCTAATTAATCAAACAAATAAAAACCTTGATCCTTTCTCAATTCATTTTATCCTAACATTAAAGTCATCATTTTTAAAATGTAATGGGGAATAACATAAACAAAATTTGTAACATAATATATTAATCCAATTGGGATAATAAATTAAACACATTTTACATCCATTGATGATATGAAAAAAATAAATCAAACCATAAATTTGAAACATAACTCAATAATTTAATATTATGATAAAAGACTACACTTGAATGTATATTTCAATGAAATAATTACCCATGATGATATCCAAAGAGAAAATATTTTTCCGACCGTTACTCCCTCGGTGCCCCATCCAGCCGCAGTGGCTTCAGTTCCACCGGCAGCCGCCCTCGGCTCTGTTTCCCCGCCGGCTTGTCCTGTAAGGGGGTCCGCAGAGGTGCCTCCCAGGGTGGGTCACTCGGTGTGTTCCTTCCGGGATGTCTAGTGCGGACAGGGTCTGGATGTTTCGTGCTCGTGGATCCCGGAGATTGGTGCTTTCTCACACTCGTTGGTGAGGGAGAGATCACGGGTGTCGCTGGTGGCACCGACGACGGCCGTCGTCGAAACTTCTACTGGCTTGAAATGGACTCTCTTGGATCTGTTTGGTGCTGAGAAACCCCCCTCCCAGTCTTTAAGCTCTTCGTGAGCTCCTAGGGGTTGCAGGGCGAGGCTCGAGTATCGGTGCTCCACAGGAACTCGTTCTGCTTAATGTAGGACTCAGAGTCGGGCTTTATTCGCGCCTGGTGTTCTAACCCAAGGTCTGTGGCCCAGTGGTGCTTCAGCCTGTCCCGTTGGTCGATGGAAGCTCAAAAACGGAAGGAATGCCCCAATGTAGTTGTCTAGGTCAGTCTTCTTGGTCTCCCCCTCCCTTTTCAGAATGGTGCGTTCTTGATGGCCATGCGGGACGCGTCGGGAGGCTTTCTGTGCTAAGATGAACACACTCCCGCGTTGAGGAGGTCCTGGTGGCACGGATCTACGTGGATCTGGATCTCGCCCTACCGGTTCCGGAGAAGATATCCCTGCATGTGTCGGAGTTGATGGTCTAGGACCAGGATATCGTGTACCCAGTGTTTCCTAGGTACTGGTTATCTTGTTTGATGCAGGGTCATTCGCTTCAGAACTGCCGCAGGAAACTTCCTGAAGGGCGTCATCGCACTGCCGTTGGATTTAAGCCACTTGCGGTTTCTCCTATGTCTCTCCATGGGTCGGCCTCGCCTTCGGGTTCGCTTTTGGTCTCTCGACCCTCTGGATATTCCCCGACCCCCTCTACCCGCATGTTTCCAGTTTATACGTCTGAGTGCTCACGCTTTACAGAGCTACAACATTTGAGATATGGGTTTCTGGATTTTCACCTGAGAGTGCCCAAGGGCCTGGTCTCCTCTTCATGGCAGATCCAGGGTCTGTCCTTGGTCACCAGTTCAAATGAGGCCCCACTCTTTTGGGAGGATGGAGTCCCAATGGAATACCCCATAATGGGGGACCTCCTGGATGGCCCTAGGCTGTTGTCCCTTGAAACTCCATGTGCACATGGGATCTCTACCAGAGATCATCCTCTTTCGGAGGCCAGCTCCTCAGCCAGTAGAGCAGGGTGTGTGATCAAGGGTTTGTCTGGGATTTGTGTTTCTACAGGGGAGGTCACTCTTGCCCGAACAGCCAAGGTGGCGGGTGGGTTCTCCTCGCAGGCCTCTCTCTCTCCTCCTCGCCCTGCTCCAACCTTACTGATCTCAAGTCCAGGAGTGTGTACCAGGTAGACTAAGAGGAAACATCAGGAGGGGGAGATCTACTATGTTCCGATGGAATTGAACAAAGGTCCTGGGGCCAAGGCCATGACATGTTTGTTTTAATGTTTCCAATGATCTTCTAGAATGCCCGAGTGATTGGGGTGAGGGTGAAGACTGATTTCGTGGTATTAGAAGTGAGGAACCACAAGGCCAAGATGGTGGCGATTATTGAACAAAAGCAGAACTGTGTCATGATCCATGAGTCCGCCCGAATGATCAAAATGCATGCGTCAATGCATTAAGCTCCAACGAACAATCACATATGGCTATTCTGGATGAGGGAAGTCATAGTGGAGCTGACGCAGGCTGGGGATCAACACATCGTGATGAAGGTGTCGAGTGGTGGAGAAGAGCTATATGTTTCTGTGGTTTATAGTAGTTGTGACGCCCATAAGAGGGAGGTGTTGTGGTATGAGCTTAACAGGTTCGATCCAGGGACCCAGCCCTAGGTGGTGTGAGGGGACATCAACAATATTATGAAGCCGGATGAGAGGAAAGGGTGTGGCGATTTCGCGAGGTCGGAAAGTATGTCATTTGTGTAGTTCTCGGAAGGGAAGGGGTTAATGGACCTGGGATATTCAGGTGATCCATCTACTTGGTGAAACAACCGAAGTGGTGGGAGTCGAAGTCGGAGTAGGTTGGACCGGTGCTTGGCCAATGTCCACTCCATTTCCAAATACGTGAATGTGACGATGAATCAGCTGAATCGTAGTATCTCAGATCATTCGTCACTCCTGGTGTGGCTCCATGCAGGATGGAAGTTGCATAGGAGAACTTCAAGTTCTCCAGCCAATGGGAAAGAATTCCGGAGTATCACAAAGTGGTGAAGAGAAGCTGGAGCAAGCCCCCTAGGGGCCATGAATGGGTGTCCATCCACCACAAGTTGAGACTCTTAAAGCAAGATCTCTTGGTGTGGGAAAGGTCTCGTCCTCCCCCAGACCAAGAGCAGGCGGCGTTAAAAGAGGGAATCTAAAACATGCAGGTCGGGCTTGAGGAGAGATGGGACGAAGGGAGTTTTGGTGTCCTTGTGGAGTTGAAGAGTTCTTTGGAGGTGTTGGTGCTCTCTCAGAAGCAATAGGTGATGGATCGGTCTAGAGTCAAGTGGCTTAAGGAACGAGACAATAACACTGCGTACTTCCATGCATGCATTCGGGAGAGGAGGCGTGTTGTGAAACCCAACCTTGCGATGGAGGATGGATCCTTTTCGAATGATCCGGACATTGTCGGGGCCTGGAATACGCGTTCTTCAAAGATCTCCTGGTGGGTAAAAATGTGAACATTCCTCGAGGTTACCCTTCAGGGGAGGCTGAGCTTTGGGAAGGGATTTCGAATACCATCTCTGTACAGGAGAATAACCTATTTGAAAGCATCTCGGACGAAGGGGAATTGCAGGAGGCGATGTGGCATTTGAACCCTGATAGCACGGGAGGACCCGATGGTTTCTCGGGATCCTTATATAGGGTCTCTTGGGTGGAGGTGAAAAGAGACATTATTTTTTCCATACAATATTTCTTCCGAGGGGGCGACCTTTCATAGATAGCATCTGCAACTACACTGGTCCTCCTGCCGAAGATGATATATCCTTCCTCCGTCTCCCACTACCGGACCATGAGCATGTGTAATTTTCCTTATAAGGTCCTGGATAGCATTCTCAATAGGAGGATGGACAGCTTCCTTCCCCGAGAGATTTCCGTGGAACAACATGGCTTTGTCAAAGGTAGATCGATCTAGGGAGTCATGACGCTGACATAAGAGCAGTTAAGAGATCAGAATACTCCACCTCGTGGGTCCAATGTCGCAGTCAAGCTAGACATGAACAAAGCTTACGACATGTTGGAATGGGGTTTCATTAATAGAGTTCTCATGAAGATGGGTGTATCGAACTGGGACTATGATCTCATTTTCCGGTGCGTCTACTCGCCGTGGAAGGCGGTGTCATTTATGGGGAGATAACAGGGCTTTTTAAAACCATTTTGGGTCTTCAGCAAGGTGATCCTATGTCCCCATGTTTATTTATTATCGTATAAAACGTTCTGAGCAGGATGATCAACAAAGGCATTGATGAAGGAGCCATAAGGCCATACCTGAGGAAGTTCAGCCTCCCCCCTGTGTCGTATTTGAGGTTTCAGATGATTCCATTGTGTTCATGAATATCAGTTGGAGGTCTCGACAGGCTTTGAATCAGATACTCTCTGAATACTGCTTGTAGAGTGGACAACTCATCAATAGGGAGAAGGGAAAATTCTATATTCCTTCCTCATGCAATTAGTGAAGGGTGGCCAAGATGGGGAACGTGCTGGGTATGGGGAGAGGCTCTTTCCCCATGTAATACCTTGGTGTCCCTATATCGGTTGGTCGGGTGCGAAATAGATATTTCAAAAAAGTGGTGAACAGAACTACGGATCACATCCTGAACTGGAAAAATCACTTTCTCTCCTTCGGAAGACGGATCACACTGGTGATTAGCATGCTCTATTAAATCCTAGTGAATTACATGGCCTCCACATGTGTGCCGAAGGTATTCATAAGGTCTATTAATAGGATTCTTGCATGCTTCATTTGGGACGCGTCCGGTGAGGGATAGAGACAGTGGGTGTCGTGGGGAAAGATGGCTTGACCAATTTGCGAAGGGGGAATCAATTTTAGGAGTATGGTGGAGACAATGACTTCATGCATGTGAAGATAGCATGTGAGTCCATTGAAGCTCACACCTTACGGGGGAAACAAAAGTTCTAGAGATATAAGAATGATATGGTTTATGGGTCAGCTAGGGGGTCGGCGCTATGAACCTCGGTGTTTAACATCATTCCAACTCTGCTCCCTCAATCTCGATGGATTTTTTGGGAATGGAGAATTATGTTTTGGAAACATAACTATGCTGGGGATGTTCTTGGATTCCCGGGATGTCCAACCCCCTTAATCTCCTTCAGGGAGGCAAGCTCTTACCCCCTGTTCTACATATAGGTCCTGGACGCAACCGAGGAAGAAATCTTCGACTATGTTGTAATGAACTCCAAGTAGGAAAAATGCGTCTATACCCCTTCCATTTCAAGGAGGTTCAATGCTAAAGACATCCGCATAACGAACGGTATATAGATGAAAAGTGATATGTGTAATAGCCTGGAATGGTGCCACAAGATCCCGATGAAACACAATTTCCTTTCCTTGAGGATACATAATAAGGCTATCCCCTCTGATGACCATATCAAACGGCTTGGAATCAGTCTGGCATCATGTTTCCAATGCTGCGGTAACAAATGTAGAGAAACTATGGATCACATCTTTTTTTAAATGAGAATGGGATCAACATGTGTGGAAGTTCTTTGGTGTCCACCCAGGATACCATGCACAAGATGGTAACGTGGAGTTGTTTATAGAGCGCTGTTTCTAGGAGGCATGTGTGTCAGCAGAGGAGTCCAAGGTGCGAGCCGTCGTTTTCAATGCATTATGCTGGAGTTTATGGAAATCCAAAAACATGGCAAAATATGAAGGGATAAGGGCCACTGGTCGGTCTATAGTGGCACGTACCCGATGCATGCTGACCGACTTGATTGGCACCGCAAGCCTTGGGAGAGAGTGGTCAACCAGGTGTGCGCTGCAGGATCCACTGAGGAGTGTCACACAGAATGCTTGGGTGTAACAGGGAAGATGGATTCACTGGACCCCCCATCCGAAGGGTTTAATCTTAACACCGATAGATCCTATGTCTTGGGTAACATAAGGGGAGGTGGAGTTATTCGAGACTCCAAAGGGAGCATGGTGTTGGCCTTCTCTGCTCACTACGACAGTGGATCATCGACACGGGCAGAAGCAATAGTGGTCCTGACACGCCTATCCTTATATAGTCTCAGGGGTATTGCCATTACCCACATGGAAACGGACTCTATGATTATCCACGCCGCCCTTCTAGGTAGAGGCACCACCCCTTGGTCTATCACCTATACAATTAAATGATGTAAGTCTATCTTAAACGACAGATTCAGTATTATGCACACATGGCATGAGGGGAACAAAGTGGCAGAATATATGGATTCTATTGTGGTTCCTGGTACGCGAGTTCTGTGTCTTACTAATGTGTCTAGTATGAAACCAGAGGGGGTGAAACATATATGGGGCAACGACCTTGGGCTCCATTATTTACGACCACTATGATATGGTTTGTTTGTTTGGTTGACCCTTCATGCCCCCGTTTTTCCCCTTCATGAATAAAAATCATAACGTTGGATGGAGGTAACATTTTTCTAAAAACCATATGTTCATACCTTTTATAGAATGATTATTTATGTGTATATGTACTGGAAATCCACTTTGAAAACAATATATATTTGGGATATGACTTGTAAAATTTATATAATATTTATAAATAGATATTATAAAATTTCCATTATTTATAAACTATAATTAAAAAGTCAAGAACTAATTCATAAATCAAGAAAGTATATTGGATGGAGAAACATATCATAGAAACCTTGAATATGATAAAAAATTTATTTATCCACAAAAAGGATAGAAAACCCCCCAAATCAATCTTTTAATACCAGTGAATGAAAAGGACAAATTTAAACTATGTAAATTTTGAATCCTTGGAAACAATATATTTTTGTTGAGTGAATGGAGGGTGTAGTGGAATAACAAGGAAGATAAGTGTAGGTGGAGTCACATACATGATGTTTTCATCCACATTGATGTCAATTTGTTGGAGGAATATTACAGGTAGATGTGTTACTTGGATTTAAATTATGTGGGAGGGCGGAGAAGAGTATTCTATAAATAGAGGATGTGAAATAAGAGAATTTTATTAAAATCCATCAAATAATTCCTTAACCTTATTAGAGTATCCAGATGATACAAGATTAATGTACATTGTAATGGCGCCTATGGATACTACCACATTAACCAACATCATACATGATCAAATAATATAAATATTATATATTTTTATCCTAAATAATACATAATAACTATTCAATTACTTGAAAAAATTATATATTTCACTGATAGAATATGAATGACATATTAAATATCACTTAATATAATGAAATTTATTTTTAATAGTGTATACTAAATCCTTTCAAATACATATATGGATGGAAGAATAAATAAATACATCATTGAATATGTGTATTCTATACTAAAATTATATTTGTTTATCACAAAGTCCATCAAAATGATAAAAAAATAATTTATCATTTTAGAAAAAAGAACATTGAGATATATGGAAACATTATCAAGGATAATATGTAACAATATATGGTAAAATTATAATATATGTTAACCCATGATATAATTTTCAACATTATGTGGAATAAAATTGTGATATTCAATTTTGAGAAGAAATACTTTTCAACTAGTTTTCAACAATATGATTCATCTTCATGCCATGATGATTTTTCATCACTCCACTAATCAATTTTACTCATAAATTTTTGAATATGACTAAGGATTAATTATTATTTAAAAGATTATTTTCAACATGTAATGTAATTTAATAAAAATTATTATTATTGATATTAATTATCACGTGTTATAAAAATATTTATATCCTAATATGTCATTTTTTGATTAGTGGTATCATTAATTTATTAATTATATCAATAAATTTGAATAATATCCATTAGGTTTTGTAGAAAAATGTTTATAAATAGTATAATGTATAACAAAATGTGATGAACTAGATTTGGAGAATTTTTTTTCAATAACTATGATAAATACTCAAATAGATAATGTGTTCATAAGGAAGAATGTGATAAAATAAAGAAAAGATCTGATGGAGTGTTGTGATGTTAAAAATATTTAAATACAAAATTTCATCTGATTCTCATAGTCATAGGGAGTTACTATAAAGTGGATAGTGATTCATGTGGTATTAGGGTGAACTTATTTAGATTTATTAAACACAATATATAGTATATTTTTAGGGGATGTAGTTGTTCAAAAAATGTGTGTAAGTGCATTTTATATTTTTTTTGATATTCAAGAGTTTTAAATTAACCAAATTAGGGTCTTTGCCTAAAAAAATATATAAAAATTTATTTGGGTCGTGGTTTATTAAAAATTCAATAAAAACCCATTAAACATTACATTTATATGTATAATGTTATAAACGGATACAATTATTCTCAAAAATATTCACATTTTAGTTATGGCTATTACATATTTGTGGATCTATTGATTTCTGAAAAATTAAATGTGTTCACGTAATAGCTTTTTGATATGTTTCTAATGAAGCTATTATACACCATGGTTGTAAAATATTGAAATTTAATCCCATGAAGTGAAGAAACCATATTAAAAAAACTATTTAAAATATGATGTTTATGAACACATCCATGTTTCATAATTAATTTTTATGTATATCGAAAATGTGTAATATTATACATTGATGGGTAAAATGTTAAAGATAATCCCATGAAATATTTAATAAATTTGTTGAATTATTAGAGGAATGATACTCATGATCCATAACATAGTGGATTTTTTTAAAAAAATTCCCTATCAATACAATGATTGAATAATTGTTATGGTCATAATGATTAATATTTTTTCTAGATAAAAAAAGGAAATTTCAGGATTGGAAGATTCATTGATTGGTTGAATTACATTATATGGGTTGAGATAGATTTAACAATTGATTTGTGGAAATGTATGTAATAATTGGATCATAGATAATCAATTATTGTTACTATATGTTCCAGTTTTTTATAATAAATCAATTCTATGGTTTTTAGAAAAAACATTATTTGATATATACTAGTTCAAAATTAAAATTTTATCACTTATTAAAATAAAAAATGATATAGAGTTTACTTAGTGTATTTCACTAAAGTTTCATTATGTTAATTAAAATTATTATCACTAATCAATAATTATAGAGTATATATATGATTTTGGATGATATGGGAAATATATTTTTATAGATAATATAATTTTATGATGAAATTAAATCAAAATAAAATACATTTAAAATATATACTTTTTTGTAAAATATATCTTATTTAACACAATGAAAAATTTTCTATTGAAGAACACAAAAATGAATATGATCATTAATGTGAAGAAGAAAAATATCATTACAGCACTAATAAATATATTAAAATTACATGTATGTACTTGTGAGTTTCAAATAAACCATTTATTTTATAATGTATTATAAATCATGAAATAGTGTGAATAAAATTTTAAAGAAGTTATATTGTAAACCTAGAATTATAATTCATCTTCCAAAAAACGATAATAAAAATTTCACCCTGGTGGATTTGTAATATCAATACAACCTCATTTTATACCCCTTTTATATATTCTACATTGTGTAAACTATGTATAATTTGTTTTATATTATCATTAATTACTGATATATACAAATTAAAATGGAAAAGGGTTCTCAATAACATATTGTGGGGGATTATGTTTTGTGATTGTTTAAAATCACATTCCATGATTCACCACTTCCCCTTACATCATCATTAGTGGGGCCCACACTTCATCTCCATATTCATAATTTCCTATATACCTTTTACTTTGAATTTTTTTATTTCTAGTAATTTTATAAAGATATAGTTTTTAATCTTTGTTGTTGAGTTATTATTATATTGAAAATTTAAGATAATTTAATCAATTTGTATTCTTCTATATAACCTATAGTAAAATATAAATAAATGTGATTAATAATGATATATTTTGAAATGGAAATTGGATTCCCTAATTGAAATGCACATTTTACTATTTTGATTTATTATAAAATAGTGATTAAAAATCATTATTCATATTTTTATTGTCTTCATCAGTCACACACATCATCTCTATTACCATGGAATTTATTTTATTTGATAAATAATGGGCTGAAATTGCATCATTATTGATCTCCACCTAAATTCATAGTATGATTCATTGAAATTAATAAAATTTTAATTGAATGATATATTTTATTACTCTATATCAAACACCATTTCATTTTTGATTGGTGGAAGCCATCACATGAATATGTACAACATTATCGCATATTATATCATCCCACTAGTTCCTTATATCAATACAAAAAAATAATTATTTTAATGAATAAATTAGTAATGAATTTAATTTGGTATATATATAAGTCATAAAATTTATACCTTATCATTTTTTCCATCTATTATCTTATTATCACCATAATAAATTATGGGAACATTTTCCCAAATCAGCTTAGATGATGGTGAGATGGTCAACCTCATATAATCCATATTTGAGTGAGATATATGAATATAATTGTGTTTATATATAACCCCATTCTACAATTTTTAACAAATTTACTAATTATTTATCATATTTGTAACACCCCTGGTAAATAAATAATATGACATTTTCACATTTATCCATATTTTTGAATAAAATATTAATATGACTTTAAAGGGGATGCTATGCTCGATGGCGTACCCAACACGCAACAGTGAGTTTCTTGGGAATCTTACGTTGAACTCTAATAATAAAATAATATTAATTTAAATAGTAGTTAACCCCTGGCCGTTGTAAAGGCAGGAATGAACAGAACTAACTACAAAATGATTATATATGTTTTTCAAATATTTTTAATTTTTTCAATAAATGTTAGAGGATTAAAAATGCGAATAAATCCAATTTTAAGCGTAAACATTTTAATATTCTTTAAATGGTCAATTAACCGCCTTTTGATGGTGAAACTCTTTTAAATACACTTTTTGACAATTTTATGTGTTATATTTGACAAAAAAAAAAATTCTTCTTTAGAATCAAGACATCAATATTTACTTTGTGTAAATTTTTTGTATTTTTCCGAAAAAGTTCAATTTTTAATGAATAGTGAAAATGTTGGATTTTAATTCAAAAACACTGTTTAATATAATTTAATTATATGATTATATTATCTTTTGAATTTATTTTAAAGTGAAATTAGAATATATTTTTTCCATTTAATCAAATAGTGTTCGTTGGAATTAATTTCACTTTGAAATCAGACTTAAACTAGTGTCAATCTTTTGATACATTTTGTTTCATAAAAACACGCTATTTGTTTTGACAGTGGGAATTAATTATTAAATTAATTAATTAAACTTATATGTTTTTAATAATTTAAGATAGAAATCATTTTTGAATTTGGAATATCAAATATAGCTTAGGGTGAACTTTTGGTAATTTTTTGAAAAACTTCAATTTTTTATGAATAGTGAAACCACTAAGTGGTACTTATAAAAACTGATTTTTCCGTTTAAATGAAAATTTTCCATCTTTGTGTTATTAATTTCAAAAATCCGACATACATGGTTTTCATTAAGAAGTAAATGTGGATCAATGGGATTAAAATAATTTTTTGGTGAATAGTAACTTATTAAGTTTTTAATCGCGATTAGAGGTAATTAGTGTAGTTTATGGTAAATATAATGTTTTAATAATATGAAATGACCTAGACACATGTCCTACCCTCATTGGATGACTCATGTCCGACCAAGAAAATCCATGGGTAAACTTGGGGACCCCATGGAGCCACATTGGTTGGAAAATGACATAAATACCTTTTTATTTAATGTTAAAATTAAAATGACACAAACATGAGATGTTTTTCTAAAACAATTTTTACATGGGGTTATACAAGTCATATTTTGGACTATAAATAGTCATTGGAAATATAAAAAGATTTCCTACAGAATATTACTTTTTTATAATATTTAGACATTAAATAAATTAAATTATTTATGACATCATGACGATGCAGCGATGACCTCATTATTTAACGATTTAAATAAAATGGAAATATAAAGTAAACTTTAAGACCTAAACATGTCCAAAACCTATTGGATGGGTGGATTTAGAAACCTTATCACCTTATCCTTGATTCAAATCAATGTGGGACCATTAAAATCCGAATCTCATTCTAAAATAAAGTAACATTTCTTTACTTTCCAAGAGTGCCCATCCTCTCCTCTTATAAAAGGCCCCCACCTCTACCTCCTTACCCACACATCCAAAACCTTTGGCTCGGCCAACCCCTTCCCATTCTGTCTCTCCACTTCCCTCTCTTACTCCTTGAAAACTCACTTTGGGCATAAGTCTTCGCAAGGAAGCCTTTGAGCTCAAACCAAAGGGAGTTACCCGATTTTAAGGTAATGTCTTTACATGAGTCCTTTTGTTTTATTTTGCTTCTCCAACCCCCTAAACTCTTTTTATTCATTTATTTTGTAATAACTAAAGTATCTTCAATATACTAGGATTTTTATATAAGAATGATTCGAGCTACTATTACACACACCTGCATCTAATGGTTAAAGAACATACTGTTTCCGTGGATGGTGAATTTATGCCTCCCGAAACGATGATTGTTCCACATTATTTTAACACCTTAAAAGGTGGCCATTAAGATGACACTATATTTATATATGATATATAATATTTTTATGTTTTCCTTAAGATTATTTATTTTTCATGTTGGTCATAACTTTATGGTTTCCATTATGGGTAAACATTATATCTTCATTTAAGGAAGTGTGGACTACCACCCCCTCAAAGTGATTTGATTCGTTAATACCATATGTGGAATGTATAAAGGATATATTTCATGATATTATATATGATAACATACTGGAATTAAAATACTATTATTTATCATTATGTTTTAATTCTATTAAATATGAAATAGAAATGGAAGTAGCGTTCATGCGTACGTACGGCTTACCGTCTCCATGAAAGGTACATTTCATTTCTTATCTCAAAATGTTATGTACTATTATAATTACATATATATAATAGATATATATGTAATATATTACATCTAAATTATGGATATCATTCTGGAATTATAACATATATATATATATCTCTTTCATTTTGTTTTAATTCCATTAATATGACAAAGAAAAAATGAAAGTAGCGCACTTGCGTATGTACGACCTACCATCTCCATGAACGGTGCTTTTCGTTTTTTATCTCCAAATGATATGGAATAGTATAAAATGAATATGTACTGGATATATATGATATTTTAATCATTAATACTATTCTGGAAATTATTTACTTATAACTACTTGGAAAATCATTTTTCAAACAAGTTCATTTTTTACTCATGTACCAAACATCGACAAAAAACATCTGATATGAACTCATATTATTAAACAATTGTTATAACATTAAAATATGTGATATGAACTGAATAATAACCTTTATAGGAGGTCCTTAAGAAATTATAAATTGACCAATGTTTATTATTCTGGAATATAAATAAACGAACAAGACAAGTTGGACTTGAGGTAAGGGATCTTACTCCTCTCTTTCTTTTAAAGTACACTCTTTTATGTCATTCCTTTTAAAGCTCATATTTCTTGTTATTGGGATATTATTTTATATTACTCTTAATGTAATTTTTATGTTCATATTATGATAGACCCTATTCTTTCTTATCAATCCATTTTGGATGTTTTAAGTGGCGCAGTTAGGCTGCCGAGTTTTCGTAAGGGATTTTTCATCTCACTTTTATTCCCATGAGATTTATGCTTCATTTTCCACAATTTCTCTTGAGTGGTGTATGTACTGCTCATTATTATACACTTTGTGTAGTATAATTTCATTTATGGGTGTTCACATCTTTATTTTATGACCCTTCTTCTATGGGGTGTACATTTCGAAAGTTACCCAACTCGGTAAAGAGACCTTTCACCCTCCACTTTTTAAAAGACTTCGTTTGTTATGTCTTTTAATTCATATACTATTATGTTGGGATATGTTATCTTATATCCTTATTGATGTAAATTTTATGTCCAAGTGATGATATTCCCTTTTTATCTATCATTAACTCATTTTCTGATTTTTGAAGTGATGTCGTTAGGCTGTCGAATTTTACCAAGGGAAATTTTTAACCCAATTTCGTTTTCTTTGGGTTCAACATGTAGTTATTGAATATGTCATCCTTTGAATATTTTTGAATTAACTTCTATTGTTTTACACTTAATATCCACTTATATTGGGTGTATTTATATTTGTCACACGTAATTTTGAGATTGATTTATCCTTAATTTAAGGATACCTTCTTTATAAGGGATTTCATCACATTTGACATTTCTATTGAGACTTCATTGTTGTTATGCACCAATTCACTCTTATATGGTGTATATACTGTCCTTTGGAATATTATATCATGAATCCATTTATTCTCATGATATTATAAAGTTCTGACTAAATGTTATTCCTCAATTATTGTATTCAAGTGTCTCTAATTTTGGTAAAACCCCTTTAACCAAAATATCGCTTTAAATGTTTTAATTTTTTTTTCTTATTAATATCCATGTTTTCAAAATGGTTTTAAGGATTTAATTATATGGATATTAATTGTTTAAAATTTTAAAACATTCAAGGTGGTAGGGGACACTTTTATTCAAAAATCTCTTTATTAAATGTTTTAAATGGTTTTGGAAATGGTTTCTTTTTGAATGGATTCATTATTTCAATATAATAAAATGTTATATTGTGATTGAAATGTGGAAATGTTATGTTTCATTTATGAATGTTTTATGTGATACATTTATGTTATGGTTCTTGGGAGTTGTTATGAAAACGGGTGGTTCCGTGATAAACTAAGGGCGGGTGAGCCCGATATAGCTCTCCAATGCCCTGGGTAACGCGAAGGAGTGAAACATTAAGGCTTATCCGAAGAGATTTAGGGAATATACTGTGGTGGGTAATCCAAACGTAACCAAGAGGGTTACTCCCTACGTAAGAATGTTATGAATGCCTCAAGTTACCTTTTATGTATTATGATTTCTATGATTTATTCATGATATGAGGTATGTTAAAGTGCCTATGATTTATGGGTAAAGTATGTTTTCATTCTTATGTATATATGAACTCATGTTTCCTTTACATATTTTTATAACCCTTACTGAGCTTTTTATGCTCATCCCATGTTTTTTTGAAATGTTTTTTCACAGGTCAAGGGAAAGGTACATGATATGATGATAGTATCATGTAAGTGTTAAGAAATAATCCATGTTTTACTATAAATATGTTTTCGTTGATGGGAAAAAATTAATACTATCTTTATGTAACCACTTTATTTAAACGTGGAATGTAATTCATGTTTTATGATCTAATTCTCTAAAACTCTAAACCTGAAAAGATCCTCAATGTTTAATCTTGTAATAACTCAAGATTAAGTAAGGTTTAAGGATGGGGCCTTATAGTTGGTATCCAAGGTCGGTTTAGATAAAATTATAGGTTAGTGTATTCTTTAATCACAAGTGAAATTACCATAATGGTTAGGATTTTAGAAAGAGTCGTAGTATTAGATAATGTAAATGAGTAAGTATACCTTAGTGTTTACCTTCCTCATTAGTACATGATGGTTTTGTTGATATACTCCCACTGACATTTCTGTCTTTAGTGAATGGATGGATCTAGTAGGCACCAAAGAGACAACAGGTTTGAAGGAAACTGTGGTGGTTCTCTGATTAAGATACTATATAAAATGGGGGATTCAATGAGGAAACTCATGGTTTTTCTAAACCAACTATCAAGGAGTCATAATCAACCACTTGAAACTTGGTATGATCTGTAATTCATCATGTACGAGATGACCAATCTATGTGGAAGTTCAGGTAATAATTATAAAGGTAGCCATTAGAGTTTATATGATCCTTACTTTTGTGGTAATTATGGGTTATTATATGTTATGATGGAAAATGAAAGGCATGAGATAAACTTGAGGTTAAAATATGTTATGATCATTTTTGAAGATTTTATCTCGTTTTGGGGAATTTTTTAAGAATTATATAGTTTTGGAAAAAGGACAACATGCAGACCGTTTGACAACCCGTCACGTCGGACAAAGCTGGGGGAATTGAATCCACAACCAAAGTGTGACTGGTATTTATCGCCTACCACTGGACTACGTGAAGTCCCTGGTTATTTTGACTAATTATTTTTAGTTAGATGATTTTAGGAATCAAGAGTACGTTTATTTTGGGTTATATATGGAAATGATTAACCTATCATGGAGGATATGTGATTAGGTTAATTACTTTTCAATATGAGAATTTAAGAGCAACTGATGTTATTTGGAGATAAAAGTTAATTTGTAACATGGAAGAATATGTGACTAAATCCTTCAAATATTTGGGTTTCCATATTAGTGTGGTTTACTTTGAAGAATTTTATGGACAACTGTTTATTGAATGGTCTTCGTTGAACTTTGGGTTTTTTGGGAAAAATTTTGGAGATTAAGAATAGATTTTCTTTTTATAAAGGATTATACTTTTGTGGATTATCTGACCTCATACGATCAATTTTGGTTTTGGATTTTGTCTAATGATATGGGAAATATATAGTTCTCTTTTAGTGGATTAGGTGATTCTCTAAAAGTTGATTTTAGTACTCTTAATGTGAACAAGTCTTCCTAAATACTCGTCTTTTGGAGAAAATATGAGTTTGTGTAAGGAATCTAATAAAATTTGAAAGTCAACATGATAAGTTATTATGTTTCCTTATGAATAAATTCCCCAATAAAAAGTAACTTAAAACAAAAATGTTGTCTATTAACTTTTCCTACTGGGGAATCGAATACTGTTTAACCCATCACAAGTTTGTGATTTTCTCGTGGTTAACTTTCTCCTAAACATGTTTTCTATCACTCTCCATCAGAACATGACCCTTTGTTTTTTCCTCCATGTCCATATTTTCATACTTGGAATCCTAGTATGGGTTAACTCGGGTGACCTTTACACTTATCTTTCTTTATTTTAAAGTGATTTTTTTACTGACTCTTGTTCTGATGAGGGATTTTCAATGAAGTTTATAAGCCCAATTTTAAAAATTGCGAGGACGCAATTCCCAAAAGGGGGGAAGGATGTAACACCACAGGTAAATAAAGAATATGACATTTTCACATTTATTCATATTTGTGAATAAAATATTAATATGACTATAAAGGGGACGCTATGCTCGATGGCTTACCCAACACGCAACACCGAGTTTCTTGTGAATCTTACGTTGCACTCTAATAATAAAATAATATTATTTTAAATAGTAGTTAACGCCTGGCCATTGTAATGGCAGGAATTAACAGAACTAACTACAAAATGATTATATATGTTTGCCAAATATTTTTACTTTTTGCAATAAATGTTAGAGGATAAAAAATGTGAATGAATCCAATTTTAAGCGTAAACATTCTAGTATTCTTTAAAAGGTCGATTAAACGCCTTTTGATAGCGAACCTCCTTTAAATCCACTTTCTGGCAATTTTATGTGTTATATTTGACAAAATAAAACTATTCTTTAGAATCGGGACATCAAAATTTTCTTTGTGTAAATTTTTGGTATTTTTCCGAAAATGTTCAATTTTTAATGAATAGTGAAAAATGTTGTATTTTAATTCAAATCCTCTTTTTAATCTAATTTATTTATATGATTAGATTATCTTTTTAATTTATTTTAAAGTGAAATTAGAATATATTTTTACCATTTAATCCAATAGTGTTCGTTGGAATTAATTTCACTTTGAAATCGGACTTAAACTAGTGTCAATCTTTTGATACATTTTGTTTCATAAAAACAAGTTATTTTTTTTGACAGCAGGAATTAATTATTAAATTAATTAATTCAACTTATATGTTTTTAATTTTGTAAAATAGAAATCATTTTTGAATTCGGAATATCAAATATAGGTTAGGGAGAACTTTTGGTAATTTTCTGAAAAACTTCAATTTTTGATGAATAGTGAAGCCACTAAGTGGTACTTATAAAAACTGATTTTTCCATTTAAATAAAATTTTGACATATTTGTGTTTTGAATTTCAAAAATCTGACATACATGGTTGTCATTAAGAAGTAAAATGTGGTTCAATGGGATTAGAATATTTTTTTTGTGAATAGTAACTTATTAAGTTTTTAATCGCGATTAGAGGTAATTAGTGTAGTTTATGGTAAAAATAATGTTTTAATAATATTAAATGATCTAGAAACATGTCCTACCCTCATCGGATGAGTAATGGCCGACCAAGACAATCCATGGGTCAACATGGGGACCCCATGGAGCCACTTTGGTTGTAAAATGACATAAATACCTTTTTATTTAATGTTAAAATTTAAATGACACAAACATGAGATGTTTTACTAAAACAATTTTTACATGGGGTTATACAAGTCAGAGTTTTGACTATAAATATTAATTGGAATGATAAAAAGATTTCCTACATCATAGTAGTTTTTTTATAATTTTTAGACATTAAATAAATTAAATTATATATGACATAATGATGATGCAACGATGACATCATTATTTAACGATTTAAATAAAATAGAAAGATAAAGTAAACTTTAAGACTTAAACATGTCAAAAACCTATTGGATGGGTGTATTTAGAACCCTTATCACCTTATCCTTGAAACACATCAATGTCGGACCATTAAAATCAGAATCTCATTCTAAAATAAAGTAACATTTCTTCACTTTCCAAGAGTGCCCCTCCTATCCTCTTATAAAAGGCCCCCACCTCTACCTCCTTACCCACACTTCCAAAGCCTTTGGATCGGCCAAAACCTTCCCCTTTTGTCTCTCCACTTCCCTCTATTACTCCTTGAAACCCCAATTTGGGCAGAAGTCTTCCCAAGGAAGCCTTTGAGATCAATCCAAAGGGAGTTACCCGATTTTAAGGTAATGTCTTCACTTGAGTCCTTTTGTTTTATTTTGCTTCTCCAACCCCCTAAACTCTTTTTATTCATTTGTTTTGTAACCACTCCAGTATCTTCAATATACTAGGATATTTTTATAAGAAGGATTAGATCTTCAATTACACACACCTGCATCTAATGGTTAAAGAACATACTATTTCCGTGGATGGTGAATTTATGCCTCCCGAAACGATGATTGTTCAACATTCTTTTAACACCTTCAAAGGTGGCCATTAAGATGAAACTATATTTATATATGATATATAATATGTTTATATTTTCCTTAAGATTCTGTATTTTTCATTTTGGGCATACCTTTATGGTTTCCATTATGAGTAAACGCGATATCATTATTTAAGGAAGTGCGGACTACAACCCCCTCAAAGTGATTTGATTCGTTAATACCATATGTGGAACGTATAAAGGATATATTTCATGATATTATATATGATACCATACTGGAATTAAAATACTATTTTGTATAATTATGTTTTAATTCCATTAAATATGAAATAGAAATGGAAGTAGCATTCATGCGTATGTACGGCTTACCGTCTCCAAGAACGGTACATTTCATTTCTTATCTCAAAATGTTATGTACTATTATATGTACATATATATAATGGATATATATGTAATATATTACATCTAAATTATGTATATCATTATGGAATTATAACATATATATATATATATATATATATATCATTTTGTTTTAATTCCATTAATATGACAAAGAAAAAATGAAAGTAGCCTTCATGCGTACGTACGGCCTACCGTCTCCATGAACGGTGCTTTTCGTTTTTTATCTCCAAATGATATGGAATAGTATAAAATGAATATGTACTGGATATATATGTTATTTTAATCATTAATACTATTCTGGAAATTATTTACTTATAACTACGTGGACAATCATTTTTTAAACAAGATCATTTTTGACTCATGTACCAAACATCGACAAAAAACGTCTGATATGAACTCATATTATTAACCAATTATTATAAAATTAAAATATGTGATATGAACTGAATAATAACATTTATAGGAGGTCCTTAAGAAATTATAAATTGACCAAAGTTTATTATTCAGGAATATAAAGAGACGAACAAGACAAGTTGGACTTGAGCTAAGGGATCCGACTCCTCTCTTTCTTTTAAAGTACACTCATTTATGTCATTCATTTTTAAGCTCATATTTCTTGTTATTAGGATATTATTTTATAATAATCTTACTTTAATTTTTATTTTCATATGATGAGAGACCCTATTCCCTCTCATCAATCCATTTTGTAAGTTTTAAGTGGCGCCGTTAGGCTGCCGAGTTTTCGTAAGGGATTTTTCATCGCACTTTTATTCCCGTGAGATTTATGCTACATTTTCCACAATTTCCCTTGAGTGGTGTATGTACTACCCATTATTATACACTTTGTGTAGTATAATTTCATTTATGGGTGTTCACATCTTCATTGTATGACCCTTCTTCCATGGGGTGTACGTTTCAAAAGTTACCCTACTAGGTAAGGGGACCTTTCACCCACCACTTTTTAAAAGACTTCTTTTGTTATGTATTTTAATTCACATAATATTATGTTGGGATATATTGTTTTATATCCTTATTGATGTAAATTTTATGTCCAAGTGATGAGATGCCCTTTTTATCTCTCATCAACTCATTTTCTGAATTTTGAAGTGATGTCGTTAGGCTGTAGAATTTTACCAAGGGAACTTTTTAACCCAATTTTGATTTCTTTGGGTTCAACATGTAGTTATTGAATATGTCATCCCTTGAATATGTGTGACTGACCTTTTATTTTTTTACACATAATATCCACTTATATTGGGTTTATTTATATTTTTCACACGTAATTTTGAGATTGATTTATCCTTAATTTAAGGATACCTTCTTTATAAGGGATTTCATCACATTTAACATTTCTATTGAGACTTCATTGTTGTTATGCACCAATTCACTATTATATGGTGTATATAATGTGCTTTGGATTATTATATCATGAATCCATTTATTCTCATGATATTATAAAGTTTTACCTAAATGTTATTCCTCAATTATTGTATTCAAGTGTCTCTAATTTTGGTAAAACCCCTTTAACCAAAATATCACTTTAAATGTTTTAATTATTTGTTCTTATTAATATCCATGTTTTCAAATTGGTTTTAAGGATTTATTTATATGGATATTAATGGTTTAAAATTATAAAAGATTCAAGGTGGTATGGGACACTTTGATTCAAAAATCTCTTTATTAAATGTTTTAAATGGTTTTGGAAATGGTTTATTTTTTAATGGATTCATTATTTCAATATACTAAAATGTTATATTGTGATTGAAATGTGGAAAGGTTATATTTCCTTTATGCATGTTTTATGTGATACATTTATGTTATGGTTCTTAGGCGTTGTTATGAAAACGGATGGTTCCGTAATAAACTAAGGACGGGTGAGCCCGATATAGCTCTCCAATGCATTGGGTAATGCAAAGGAGTGAAACGTTAAGGTTTCTCCGAAGAGATTTAGGGAATATACTATGGTGGGTATTCCAAACATAACCAAGAGGGTTACTCACTATGTAAGAATGTTATGAATGCCTCAAGTTACCTTTTATGTCTTATGATTTCTATGATTTATTCATGATTTGATGAGGTATGTTAAAGTGCTTATGTTTTATGGGTAATGTATGTTTTCATTCTTCTGTATATATGAACTCATGTTTCCATTCCATATTTTTATAACCCTTACTAAGCTTTTTATGCGCATCCCAAGTTTTTTTGAAATGTTTTTCACAGGTCAAGGGAAAGGTACATGATATGATGATAGTGTCAAGGAAGTGTCAAGAAAGAATCCATGTTTTACTTTAAATATGTTTCTGTTGATGGGAAAAAATTAATACTCTCTTTATGTAACCACTTTGTTTAAACGTGGAATGTAATGCATGTTTTATGATCTAATTCTCTTAAACTCTAAACCTGAAAAGATCCTCAATGTGTAATCTGGTAATAACTCAATATTAAGTAAGGTTTAAGGCTGGGGCCTTATAATATTAATGAAAAATATTCATAAAATACATCATAGTTGTACACCAAATGAAACAATCAATAATTTTGGTATTTAATAGAACAATTTTCAAAAAACAATTCCTGTTAACAAGAAATGAATATGGGTATTCAAAGTGCGAGATTAATTTTTGGAAGAATGGATAAAATTAAAAAATCATAACGTGAGCGAAAAATACTGATTATTGTTTTTGATATAGTCTATATAATACCAATGTAAAATTTAATATATTGACCTATTATTCATTTGGATGTGTGTATTTTTTGTTTAGATAATTAATTCTGGTGTTTATTTTTTTTAATATGTGTGTGTTAGTTGTTCTCTCGACCTATCTATATGTTCACTAAAATTATGGATGGAAATTGGGTTAGGAACACTAGAATCCTACCATTTAAAGACAATTTAATAGTGTTAGGATACTTATTAGGTTGAAACCAATTAAAAAGATAAAAGTCACATGTTGGGTCCATAATTTCGTAAACATTATTTAAAAAAAAATGTAATGGAATATTTGGATAGGTTATTGGGACCCCCTTTACCATATTAAACTAAATTATCCAACCTCCCCCCTCACTCTCCTACTCCAACTCTCACCCTCTCCACCTCTCACATATCCAATAATTATCTAATTTTTAAAAATATATCTGACACACATATATATCCCCAATATCATGAAATATATAATATATTATTATGTGTTTCATTTCCCTAATAATTACTTGGCTGGTTTTTCCTTATTATGTCAAATTTTGGAAATATTTAATGACATGTAATTTTTGAAACATTCAGGTTATATAATTATTGAATATGAATAGATTAATTTTTTAAATAGACTACATTGGTCCTTTTCTCTATTTCTTTCACATGTTTAGGAATGTATTGTGTGTTGATATGTTCTATTGGGTGAAGATGGCCCAATAGTGAATTAAAAAATTCAATAAATTGAATTTAAATATATTAAACACATTAATAAAGAATGATTTTGATTTCATAAATAGAGGAATTTTTGTGTCATCATATATAAATTTTATAAAATATATTACATAAATAAAAATAGATATCACATAATTGATTACATAATTCTATAAAAATATTAATTACCAAATGAATTAAAAGTTATTTGAAATAATTTTTAATTATAAGAATAAATATTGTGAGTTAAATAATTAAAAATACATTTATTATTTTTCCTATGTGATTTATTTATATAAAGGATGGTCATAATAAAAAAAGAAATTATTTTCCTTTCAGACTATTATTTGACTGGGTTTATTATAAAGAGATAATTGGATTTGTAATTAATTTAATATTTATTTATTATTATTATTAATAAATTAAGAATATTAATTAAAATGCATAGTTCTTTAGAAATAGATATAAATTATATATTTTTGATAGACATGATAAGAAAGTATGTCGTGATAGGTAAACATATGTTGGTTAATTTTAATAGACTATTTTATGTTTTGATATGCATACTTATTTGATAATTATGCAAGGATTTATTATATATTTATTCAATTTATTTATTTTTATTGACTGAGAACATGAGTTGTAATGGTCAATGATTTTATTAACATATAGTAATATTAATTATCTTTATTATCATTAGTTGAATTATCCTGGAAAGCTAAAATATTGTTCTTTTTCCATATGGTATAACACTAAGGGTATTATATGATTAAAAATTCATTATATTTCATCATGTTGAAGCCACAATAGATGAAAATCATGGTAATATATCTATAATATAGGCTCATGGGGAAGTGAATCTTAATATATCATTTATTTAAAATTATCAATGATGATAGTGGTTGTTTTTGTGGTCTTGTCATCATATTGATAAAAAAATAAATTAAAACAATTATAATATGCTTAAAATTGTGTATAATTATTATTTCATTCCATTTTCATATAATTTGTGAATTTATGTATTTATCACCACAAATAATTAGTATATATGATACTTTGAAGTAATATTTTTATGGTTTAGTAGAGACCACCACAATAGTATATTATACTCACACCCTATAAATACTCATCATGTATTTGTAGATTGTTTTTAATTCAAAATAGTTAAGGGTAAAGGTAAAATAATCAATGATTTATTGTGTGATATTGTCTTGGTGTATTATGAGGTGACTTATAGTGAGCCATAACATATGTGTGGCTAGTGGAGGAATTTAATAATTTGGGTTTCTTTGGGTTTTTTTGGGATTGATTTTTTATAAAACCAAGGATCACATGATTGTATATTTATTATAAATCATATACTAATTTTTTTAATTATATTTTTATGAGTTTTTATATATTTCATTTCAATAGTTCTTTATTTATAGTTTTTTTATTATTTATTTCATTATTATTTATCCTATGATATTTTCATATTTTTAATATTTAAATGTATTTAATGTCTCTCATGAGTGGGTATCTTTTCCCTATATATTATTTTTTGTCATCTAGAAATCATAGATTGTTCTTAATGACATTTGGTGATCTAGATGGGTTCATGTATCCTGAACTGGGTAGTCATATATATGATCTCAGAAAACTTTTTTTTAATTTTATGTATTTGTGAATTTTATAGAGTTGTTTAGTATTGAAGACAAAATTGTTAAGTCTTGGGAATTTGGATTTAAATATACCAATATAACATAATTATAATAGAAAAATAATTTACAAGAGTATTATGTTATTAAATTTTTTTCTAAGTGGATGAATCATGATTTTTATTTTCATTATCACTTGAATCAGGTATATGAGTGTATGTCATTCTTCCCATTTGTGTTCTTATATTTTATTTTCCATTATAACGTTGAAGAAAAAATTTAAATTTCATACTACAATGTATTGTTATTTAATGAAACCAAAAACATCTAAATGTAGAGGAATTATAATACTAAAACTAAATTTCATCTTAATGATGGATATGAGAAATATTTGAGAACATATAAAAATAAACAAAAATGCCTAAAAATTCATTTATCACGTAGACAAAAATGGGCTCATTGAAACTCGTAATGATTTATTTCATTTTAAAATAATATATCTATTATATACTTTCACAAATTATATTAAAAGAATAATTTAAATTCACATGATTTTATATAATCTCATTAATGTAAATTATGTTTTAATGGAAGAAATTTTTGACCTAGTAAAATTTTATGTTCTTTTATCTTTTATAATGAATCTATAATGTCGATTATATATATTGATGTAATTAATATTGTATTCCAATTTCCATTGAGTAGTTTAATGATTTATTGAAGTTTATTTATTGATATTTATAAAATAGAACATATATATCTATTTCTCATGTTAATTATAAATATAAATTGGATAAAATTTTACAATTCCTTAAATATATCTTCTGATTATATATGATATTATTAAAAATATCCCATGTGTAATTAATACGAAAGTGATAGTAATGTTATATCTAATATCGTATGAGTCTGCCCATATCCTAGGGAGAACCATTCAATATATAATATTATTATATGTAATATTTTTTGAATTTATCTTTTAATTACACATTTTCCCCAAAGCCATATTGAATTTATGAATATTTTAAAAATACTAGTGAAATTATATTGGAACACTTTGGAATAATTTATCATAAAATCCTCTTAATTTAAAATATTTAATCTAAATTTTTTCCTCATAATATGTAACATTTATGGGAATGTGGGCCTTTATTGAATTGATAATGTGCAACACCCCATTATTTTATGTTATGCATATTTTTAAATTTAATCTCTTTTATAGCTAACTTTGCATGAAACATTCAGCTGAAATGAACCTCGATATATTATTAAATGTTTTTATATTAACAATATCCACATCATTGGTGGTTGTGAATAGGAATAAATAAATTATGAAAATATATATTACATATGTATATGTAATTAATTTTCCAATTATTTATAAATTAGAGAAAAAAACTTTTAAATTAAATGAAAATTTATTTCTGAAAAAATGTTTAAATTTTGACAATTTTATTTTATATGAATAAATAAAAATTCAATATTTTTTAAATATATAACGAAAATTTATTTATATTATATTCAATTAACTGTTTAAAAATCATGATATGTTTTTATATACATAATATTAGAACAAATCCCATTTAACACACTAAAAAAATATTTTTCTAAAAAAGGGGTATTCCACCATTTAATGGAACAGTCATTTTAAATATAGTTTTTCCAACTTTTAAAAATTATATATGTAAAAATAAAATAATCATTTTAAATAGTAATATTAATATTTACTTTTGTTTATTTTTTATTTATCTGATAATTATCAAGTTTTGATAAATAGTTATAAAATATTTCATTTTAATAAGAAGAAACACTTCCATATAAATAATATATAGTCTTTAATTGTATTTTTAATTGAAATTAAAGTTTAATTAGATAATTTTATATCATTTAATACAATTTTGGTAATTCTAGTAGATTTCACATTGTAATTGGACACATAATTTCCATGAACTTTTCAAGGTTTTTACATTAAAATCCCATTTCCTCATTCGGTTAATGAGATTAATTTTAAATTAACTTTATTAATTGTTGTGTAATTTATTTTGAAAAAATAGATTCTTTATTTGGAATAAGAAAGTAGAAATTTATTAAATAAGTTCCTTTAATTTATAGACAAAATGAATAGTAGCTGTTGTAATATTTTTTATCAGCATGGTTATGGGTAAGTCATGCAATTAAAAGTAATAATTATATTATAAGAAAAATAAAATTACCATAAATTTTTTCCTAATTTAAATATATTAATGTGTTTCGATGAAAATAATCATTGGGACAAAATTATATCCTTTTTAAGAATCATGGATTTTAGTATAAAATTTATAATATTATATTCAATGAAAAGTAAATTTTGTGACCATTTTGTTTTTAAGATGTTAAATATACATATTATGGGGCAATATAAGGGATATGGTAGACTATAAATTGTATTTATAAATATAAATTTATTATCTAAATGATGTTAATTTTTTTATAAATTTTATTGATAAAATAATAACAGTAAATGCTGACATAAAGATTATGTTGAAATTTTTTTATTAATTGAAGAATAAAATAAATGATATTAAAAATATTAAAATAAATACAGTTTATATAATTAATATCATATTTGAGGTTTATGGATTAATTTGAAATTTTTAAGATGAATATAAATTATTGGATCAAATTTATATTAATGTTATTATATCTCAAAATAGTCAGGTAATGAATAATGTGATAACATACATTATTTTTATTTTAAAAAACATAATATATTATTAAATGATAAAAAATTCATGAAAATATCAATTTCATCCAAATAATTAGAAAATTTTTAAAAATGGAATATATATCTCATTTATTGGTCGTTTGGGATTTTATAGTAACCACATTTAGCTTCATATAGAAAAAAAAACATGTTATCATGGTTAGAGTAAAGGGTTTAAAAAGGTGTTAAACCCAATATATATGGGTATAATGATTATATAAACATGGTAAAAATTTATTGGATGAAAATTAATAGACCCCTATCACCTTATGAAATAATTTTATTAGCTTAATGGACAGATTCATGTGAATACAACTTATATATTATTTAATTCAAACATCTTTACAAAATGTCACACTCTTTGTATTTAATTTCTTTTATGTGTACACATAATGGATAAATCAATATATGAAATGGAAAAAATTATATATATTTTTTCTAGTGAAATTATTTTAAATAAATAATCTTTTTAACTTTTTATAAATTCAATAATTACCTTACATGCTTCTTTAATTCTAATAAATTATTTATTTAATTAATAGAAAAAAAATAAATGGTTTTAAATTTATTAATTTTTATATATTTTGGATGTGATAATGTTCCTAATTAATTTAGTAGACATATAAGATATATATGAAATTTAGAAAATAAATATATTCTAATTATCAAATTGAATTGATGTATTTGAAGTAAAATTAAATGAATAGTATCAAATTTTATAATAATGATATTGTATTGAATTAATATTTTATTAAATTATGTAAAAATAAAAAAAATGTTAAATAATATAAATTATTGTACTATATTGTATAAAATTTCTCCCATATTCATTTATAGTCCATTTATAATTCATTGTATATACAATAGATTTATTGATTTTTTATATTTTGAGAATATCCAAAAGTGCCCCTCACCTCAATTAGAATAGAGAATCTCCTCTCTAACATACCCAAACCACCTTGATCCATGTAGCTCAAAAAAACCCATAAAATTTCTCCTATAAAATTCTTAATAATGTTCTATAGGATCTGGTGCCTCCAAAAGTCCTTCCCTATATCACTTAAGAATATTGGTAAGGAAGTCCACTGAAGAAGTGGTACTCATTTTTATCAAGTCATTCTAGTGTGTTTCTTCTTCATTTTACACTTAATAAGTGGTTTATAAGATAATTTAATAAATAATTTATAATATATATTAATATTTGTAATTATTATTTTGTAACAACCATATTCTATCATTAATGCTTCATAATAAAAATGAAAACATTGTATGTTAATATGTATGACTTAATGTCTCCATGTTGTGTTTTAATATGGTTTAATCACAACATTAATTTGATTGATATAAAGATGGAAATAATGGTAATATATATTAATTATGACATTATATTTAATATTTAATAATTAATATTGATTTCACATCCTTTCTGTCACACTATTATTGGAATGATATCGTCTCTCATGCATATGTACAACTAACCATATTCACTAAATGATGTGATAAACATTCCATGTTCAATAATAAATTCTGATTATAAAATATAATATAATAAATAAATATTCCTTTATATGACATTAATATATTTATAGATATTATGGAACTAAATATTATTAATAAAAACATATAATTTCCTCAAAAAACATTGATAGGAAAATGAAGTAGTGAACACCAGAAACCAGGGAGATAATGATATTTTATCGATAAATTCGTGATAAAATTATATAATAAGATCATATATGATATCATAAATATGAATAACGTTCATATAAATTTTAATTACATTTTTATAACCATTATACAAGAGGTTAATTCACGTAAATCCAAAATGAAATGTATGGTACGAGTTTTCTTCTCATCACATTTTTACATCACTAAGACATACACTTTATTTACCACTTATTCCATTTAGGTAGTCTATATTCTACACTTTTACATGTTATGTCATGAATATTTTTTATTCACATGAAATTGAATGTTTTTTTATATTTAATTTATTTTTATGGATTACAATTTGGATGATTAAAATTGGAAAGAGATTTCTTAACTCAATTTTAATTCATTGGGTTAGAAATCTAGTTCATTGAGTATATCATGTTAAGGATGTGTGTGGAATTTATTTTTATTATCTTCAATTATATTTGAACATGATTTATATGGATTTTTAGTTGATAAAAATAATCAAATCATTTTTCATTAACCGTATATTACATACAGTGTCTACAGAGAATGATATTCGAATTACTGGGAAATATCGATAAATATGTATCTTCTTATAAATACAGATTCTTAAAGATGAGTATTATTGGTTAATGATTTAAATAGATCCTTTAGACATATAATGAATTATGTGGTAAAGAAAAAACAGTTGGGGAATGTATAAAAAAAATCCCCTCAATGCATTTGTAGTCTCATTAGATGAATAATGTGTCCAAATGAAATCAGGATTCACCCATAAAGATTAAACTATCTTGTGAACGGTTTTGATGGAAGTGGTTCATGTGGTACATACATGAAGTATAATAATTTAGATTTTTAGTAATAATTAAATCAATAATTTATTACTTTCTAAATAGGATATAGAAAAGGGTATATATCCATTAGGGTGGTCTGAAAAATTGGTGCATAAGGGATGTACCCAATAAAAAATCAGACATCCCAAGTGGAGTGACCCACGAGTAATGAATTCCCTAAAGGGAGGGTCCAAAATAGTCTTTTGGAAATGAATTCACTGACATGGACACTGTAACTCCATGTATTGAGGAATTTAGTCTCATTGAAAACAAGAGTCTTTTATTTGATGATAATATAGGTAATATTACATTGGGTTGTAGGGGGATCTATTAGATAGCTCAAAATGATATTATAATCAGTTTCTAGGGTATCCAAAGAAATCTTCCGTGAGAGTCACAATAATAGAAGACTATTTAGGGTCTTATATTTTTCTTATAAGGTCTTACAATCTGCAATAAATGGTGGGAAGGAATATAACACAGAACCTATATGATTATAGGCCACCCCATACTTGGCCCCATGTCTATATGATATTTCGGTATTAAGCTCGATGCTATGAGTAGGATGAGACTGGAAAACCCTGTTCCCACACTGATTAGGTGTGGGTTCTTTTGAAGGAGGATTTCTAACAATATATCATCTGAGGTAGGGAGACTCATCTCTATGTTTCATTAGGATTAAGAGATCAGTAAAAAGTTATATAGCCTTCATGGTCAGGCTAGTAGCATATAGGGGAAAGACAGTGTGCTGATCTTGATTTTGATCTTAATAAATTGTCCAAAAGCCATCAAAAAAGATAATCATCTGAGCCTTCCCCTAATGAGTGTTATTGATCAACACATTAAAATATCCCTGATGAAATTCACCAATATATTCAATTGATCAAGGGACAAAATTGGATTCCCCTAACTCATACCATAGTTAGCACGCCCAATCATATTGGAAGAAGAGATGCACTTTTGACTCCATGTTGGGAGACAAACACCAAGAGTACATTGAGATGAGTTGAGTCCCTTTTCCATTTACTTTGGTATCAATTGTAATGAAAGTGTTGGAAACTATCTAAACTAATAGATTATATTTTTTGGGATATATTTACACCAGATGAACCTCCCTAATGTAGTTTTTTCATGTTATGCAGGAAAACTATTCAAGAACACTTTGGATATTAATTTTCTGGATGAGTAGCTAGTGAAGACACAATAGACAGGGATATTCTCCAAAATAATACTATCAAAATTAATTATCTGAGTATGTTGTTGGATTGAATGTATGAAAAAGGGGAGGACATTTTCCTTCTCAATGTTTAGGTTAGGAGTGTGTCATTTAGGAATGCCTATGACCTTTCCCAACCAATTTCTTTTACAGAAGTTTATTCCACCATTCCCAAGAACCAACCAGAGGTTCTGTTGAAGAGTTGGGATTTTCCATTTTAAGGTGTTCTATAAGAGAAATTTTTGTCATTTTTTTCTCTAGAAAATTATACTTATTTACCTCTAATATACATTTCTTATATTGATTTAACTTTAATGAATTCCCACAGCAGTTTTCCCTAGAGGGAGTTGCTTTCTTCCCAAACATTTCTCACACTGATTCCTCTTTGTTCGACCAATTTTGAAATCATGTACCATGAAGTTTAAAGTCATTTACCCCCATGATTGTCCCAGATGAAAGAATTTAATTGAATCTCTATATCCCAATGGGTTATTTTGGGTACTTTAATTATTAAAAGAATATTCATTGAAATTTAAGAGATCACAAAATTAACAAAGGTGATCCTCCCACTGAATGAGAGAAATCTGTTATTCCAGTTATTAATGAAGATGGTGGTCATTTCATCTATAAATTCATTGTATCATATACAGACCCTTCCAGACGAAGTTGGTGTCCCTATATAATATATAGGAATGATTTTGGCCTAAAATCCATTGATAAATTCATCATTGGACCTTCTTCGAGCTGGAAAATTATATTAAAAGAAGAAATTTATTTTATTCCAGTTGATAATTTCTCTATTCCATCTAGAATATTTCTCCAAAATTTTATTTATTCCCATGGTTGAAGAGTTTATTCTTTCAATGGATAATTATAATTCATCATAAAACAAGATATGAGACCCTCCAGGGATGTGTCATCTACAATTGTATAAATTGATCTTTCCATGGTTTATATTGGAGGTTCCATATCTACTTAAGGAATATTAAATCATTATAAAAATAATGGGGGAGAGAGGGTCCCCTAGTTTTAGTCCACTAATAGATTTTAATATTCAACCACCTCTCCTGTTGAACATGACGTTGAACCACTATGAAATATAAAATCAGAATAGTATGTCACTGGTCCACTAAGATAATCCCATGCACCTCATCAACCAAAAGATGAAACCCCACTCCATAGAATCGTAATCCTTGTGCATGTTTACTTTTATGAATTTTTTATATCCTGTTATTTTCTATTGATATAACCAACCATCTCTTAATAAATATATTTTTTCCATTTATAGATATTACATAGATGAAGGCATATTGGTCCTCCAAGACCCAGTACTAGTGGAAATAATCAGTTTAAACATTGATTTTTTTATTTGTGATGTTAGTTTTTAATAGAAATCGATAAAGGAAATGTAAAAAATATAATATTCTATGTCTATTTTTATAAAATACCGTCAAAATTCATCCATTGTGAGTATTCAGTGTCATTTTTCATATAGAACTATTCCAAACTATTGGCCTCAAAGTCTTCCACATCAGTTTTCAGAAATCCAACATCAAAATTCGGATTCTACATGGGTTTTAACATTGGTTTTAGAAAAATTATGTTTTCAAGAATAATATTTTTTACTTCGGTTTTGGTAAAAACTGAAATCAGAACATTGAAACTCTAAATATTGGAATACTGATTGTTTTTTAATCATCGATTTGACTGCTTGTAGAGAAAAAATGTACTTACAGATCATATGTTATTCCCACCCTATGTTGCACCACCATAAGTGTCGATAGATAGAATTACTTCAAAGAAAAAATTAGAAACAAGGAAAAAAAACTATATGCCAAATGAACACAAAATATAATAAACATATAGATTCAAACTAATTTTAATTATTTTATTGGTTTTACTTGAATCGATATCTTTTTGTTATTTCACTTTATTTTAAGAAAGAACACATAAAGACATGAAAATGGTGAGTGATAAATATTTTTTCATCTTATGCAATGGATATCATGTGGATGTTTCATCTTTGTTACTAAATTGGAATAATATTTCATCATCCCAATAAAAATATCATTATATTTAGTGATAAGGAAAACAATAATAATGAAATTAGGTGAAGAAAATAAATTCCAGGAACAAATTTACGATTTATGAATTGTTGAAATTTCTATTGTATTGATGACGCGGAAAATTTTGAATGAATTTGGATGATGTTATATATTTTTTAAATGAAAATATTTGTGGCGGTGAAGAATTAAAATTTATGCAGTATTCTGAAAATAGAAATGCATGTTGTGGACAAAATGAAATACTGAACCTGCATATTTGATATTTTACATTTAACATCGGTTAAATATATAACGGATGTCCAAAAAATTATCAAGTTTTGTTTTTAATGTCATTTTTTGAAAAATGGATTCCATAAAGTGACTTTTAACATCATTTATTTAAAAAAAATTGATGCAAAAAATTAGGTTATATAATCTTCAACTTCCAATGTCCATAACTTTGGATATGTAGGTCCTTTTTTTCTCCCCTACTAGAAAAATAAAAATAAGATATATTATCTACAATTTATATTTGATTTTTGGAATCTGTTATTAGATGAAACAATGCTAAAAGTTACTTTAATATCAGTTATTGAAAAAAACTGATGCCAAAACTCAATTCATATAATAATCAACTTAAACATCCATAACTTTTGATATTTAAGTCCATTTTGTTTCATTTCCTACCAAATACAAACTCAATGATTTTTTTTCAACATGAATTTTATTTGTGGCTTTAGTTATTTGAAAAACTAACACCAATACTAAATTTTAAGGTCAGTTATTGACAAAAAGTGATGCCAAAAATCAAGTAATATAATAGTCAACTTATAATGTCCCTAGAATTTGATCCATAAGTCTGTTTTTTCTCAATGACATGTCAAATCAAATCATGAGAAATTATATAGGTATATTATTTTAATTTTGGAGTCAGTTTTTTGAAAAACTAATCCCAATGTGACTTTTAACGTTAATTATTGACAAAAAACGATGAAAAAAATCAAGTAATATAATAATAACTTCTGACGTCCATAAATTTTGATTTATAAGTCTATTTTTTCTCCATAACCTGTCTAATTGAAACATGAAAAATTATCTACAACTTATCCTTTATTTTATACATCATTTATTTAAAAAATTGATGTAAAAAGTGAATTTTAACGTCAGTTATTGACAAAAACGAACACCAAAATTCAACTCATAATATATAAAACATCAGATGTCCATAAATATTGATTCATAAGTATGTTTTTTCTCTATAACCTATCAAATAAAGGATTGAGAAATTATTTAAAACTTTAATTTGATTTTTATGGTTGGTTATTTGAATAAATAATGCCCAATATTCATTTTTATCGTCGATGATTGAAAACAACGATGTTAAAAATAAATTCAAATAATATTCAACTTCTAACGTCAATAACCTTTGACCCATAAATCTGTTTTTCCCCATGGACTTTCAAATAGATGGATGACAAATTATCTATAACTTTATTTGATTTTTTCCATCGGTTATTTGAAAAACAAATTCCAAAATGGAGAATTTAATGTTAGTCTCTAATAACCGACATTAAAAAACATTTTTCAACTAATGCCGGAGTGAATTAAGAAATCTGAACTATAATTAATGATAGAGGCCATGATCTTATACTCAATGCTTCCCATGATTATCAGTAGAATGTGGTTAACTAAGTAGTAGCCTTTTAATTTTGGTAAAAGGACAATTTTTGTGGTTCACACAACCTATGGGAGCATCCCTCTTCTGAAGATGTTTTGGATAAATGAAATAAAATCCTCTATGATAATTCTCTATTAACTGACATAAAATATACACAAAAAAACATAATCACCATGTGAAATTACTTAAATGAGTGTGAATATTGAGTCCCATATATATGTCTCTTCCGATATGTTACAAAGAAAAACTTTTTCATGGTTGGAGACCACACATGTGATAAATTAGAAGGGTCCATCCTCGCCTTCAAGTTATCCATTATTCATCCATGGAATAGGTTCACATAATAAGTAATTAAAATGGTATAGACTATACCACCAATCTCTTCCAGATCATTGTTATATGATCCATCATCAGGATGAATATTAGGTGTGTAGTTTTTTGGTATCACTTTCAAGAAGTCATGGATATAGGATGTGTTAAAATCTCCTTTCTAGAGCGATGTTCCCTGTTTCCATTCACATAGACCTCTCTCATAATCTGTAAGGGTTTCATTGATATTTTTATTTTTGAGACCAAGAGATAAAACCATTTATTAATCCCATGCATGTTCTAGTCTATCATCAACTCTCTCAATTTCATTATTGATATTAATCCAAGTTTTCATGTTTCGGGGGAATGGAGTTGGCCAAGGACAGAAGATCATATATCGTGCGACATAGATTATGTTGAAATCCATTCCACAATACCCCATGAGAGAGATCATCATTGGATTTTTTCACTATTGATAGGATTGAATGGTGGTGTAGTAAAAGGTTGGAGAAAATGAATAATTTGATACCCTCAACATCCGTCTTCAAATGAAAATGGAGTGCAGAATGGTATAAAATGCCTGCATGAGGTGGGTAACCTCTATTTTTAGATAGGATAATATATAATAATGATTCCCAAAACATTGGTATTTCTTTAACCACAAGTGTCAATTACCTTTCTGGTTATTTCACCATGTATACCGGTCGCCTATGTTCTCATGCACAATAAGACCCTCTAGACTGAAAAAAGTAGAGAATGGAATCCTGTCACTATGATAGAAGAGAGCTCCACAATTTTTCTATAAGTACTACATGATGGTTTTGAAGTACCCTCCCAGAAACCAAACTTCTTTAAAGCGTTTGAAGGATTTCAGGTTGAGCCATAACTGATCTTGATGTCATTATTCACATTTTTCATACACAAAACAAATAAAGAATATTTTCATGATACTTCATCTCTGACCGAGAGTTTTTGGCCAGAAACCACATTTTTTTAACTGTGATGAAGCAGATCCAAAAGAACCATATATATTCATTGAAATGATCACCATGTATGAAGTATCTCAGTAATATCCTGCTAGTGAAATCTATGATTTTATTGGGGATTTGATTTGACTCCAAGACCACCACAATGGATGAACAATTCTTGGACTCCTCACATGCGAGGACATCCATTTTAAATGGGGAACTATGGCCTCAGATAGTCCATAAGGTCATAGATATCATTAAAAATGATGTGCCTAGATCTGGACCAAGGTGCTGAAAGCCACATTCCTTGTGCATTTGAAGATGATGATTTTCTTCTATATTTAGATCATGTGAGAACTCCATTCGATGGAGAGATATGGGTTATGGTTGAAAATAATCCAACCGATAAAGAATACTTGATTGAGAGGCTTCCCCTATGGGACCTCATATGATTGTAGGGGTTCCCCTACACATATGATCATAGTATAGGCATTTGAGAGCTTGAGTGGGGAGGGATAAGATCCTGAATCCGAGGAGAAATAAGGTTCCAGGGGGGATAAAGGGTAAAACATATTTCAATTTGGATGAATGGAAATGTACAGGAAGTATATGAAGAGGGGATGATATATTATATAATCGAAGAGGTCAGGGTATATATGGGATGAAAATTTTCATGGGGAATGAGAAGGTTTGACTGATGGTTGGGTATGTTATTTGAAGGTAGATAGGGAAGATGTGGGGTAGGGAAGGAGAAATAGTTAAATTATTACTCGGTACAAGATCCTTACAGGTCGAAGTACCATAATAATATTCCATTGATGAATATTTTGGGATATCATCAAGAAAATCATTTTGTTTAACTGAATTATTGGATGGATTATTTCTACATTCTAAAATTGTGTACCCATGCAGACCACTTCCCATACAGAAGCAGTACGACATTGGGAAAAGAATTGCATACTTCCATTCAACTATGTAATAAACATAGAGTATCAACTAGTATGGAGGAGTAAAATACAAGCCCAAGGTGACACAAATATGAGCAAACATAGTTTCTTTATGATGGAGGGACCAGGAATCCACACACATGAACTCAAAAAGGTAATCTCTTATCATTTGCATGCAACAAATGTTTTGAAATGGGAGAGGGAGCCTGTGGACCATAAACGAGACCACCTATAGAGTGTACTACTAACCCATATGAATGTCCATTGACCCCTGAGAAAATTTCCATCTCCACTTATTGAGAGTTCAAGGGCTACGATCCCAGGAATTGATGAAGTAATCTCTTGAATCCAAATGATGTGTAAATATTTTATGTTACATATTGAGATCCTAGAAAAGTGATATTGATTTATTATTGGGTGATGTTATGGATGATTCCCAACTTGGATTATCCATTAAAAATCATACAACTGGTGTCCACATGAGGTGATATGAAGCTTCAACAGTGGTAGATGCTCGAATGGACATGACCGATATCCCATCCAGTGACCCTGCATGTGTTGGTCCAATCAAAACCTTTGTAAATATGGGGGAGGTTGATAATTATCTGGGTATTCAATTGAGAATGGATTATTGTATAGAACACTACAAGTAAAAACACATGACCATTAAAACAAGGAAACTCACAGAAACAACCATGCTAGTTGATTCCAAAAGAGGGAGGTCCAAAAGGGCCATTGCCAGAAAGGAAGATGAAACTAAAGCAACGGTCTACTAAGTAGGAGATGGAGTGTGAGGTGTATTCTTAGGATGATAATTAAAATCTATCCAAACATATCTACCCATGTTCTACATTCATTAATAATTTATTTCTTATTATCCAAAATATTTTTTCTATTAAAAAATCTATGGAGTTGTTTCACCATTATTTTATAGAGTAAATGGAATGTTAGTTCTTTTTTATACCTTGAATTATTGATTATTATCTTTAATTCAATATATATTATGTAGTATTTTACTCTTATAGGTCATATCAGCTCACCCTATTATTTTTTATATATTCCCTAGGTGATGATGATGAAATTTTTGAATGAGTTCAGGGATGAAAATCCCATTCTATTGTTATGTTTTGAGTTAACAACGTAGTTAAGATACTATATATATATCTAGTTCTTCAAAACAACTGAACTGTTTAGTCATATGGTATTTGAATCATGTATCTATGACGTTGAAATAAAAAAGGAACCAGGTCCCTGATTCTAGGGTTTTGGCATTATGTAATGATTACATATTACCAAATTGTAACAATAATTATTGAGAGGAATATAGAAAAAATCCTTACAACACTAACTAAGAAAATATTTTTTGTGTAATATATATCAAACTATAATATAAAAATATTGTATTTTCTATAAAATTTATCTATATCCATTGTATACATACTCACATAATCACATTATCCATGACAACATGTGGAATTACAATATATGGAGCATTTTATTCTCATATTGGAAACCACATCTGTTATCAATTGTCAGGAGTAAGATATATAATATAGATTAATATGTATAATATCCAAAATATAATTAGAATAATATATCCTAGGTAACACAAATACAAATAATTACATGTTTCTATAATCCATCATAATATGGAGATGAATCATACATATTATTTAAGGGGACAAATCCCATTTATTCTAACAAATACCCACTACACAATCACTAAAAATACCAACCACCTAGAGTTTACAAAAATTATAATGTAGCTATAGTAATGTTATTAATGTATGTAGGAGAAACTATAGGGTTCATTTTTATCTGTAGGTAATGGTTATTAATACAAAATATAGACCCCTGTTTATATGAAATAAATTATTTATGAAATTACATATGAGATACTCTAGTGGATTAGACCATAAATCATGTGACACATTACTCTCTTGTGTCAAATCTATATCACGATAACAAATTCATCATTTATTAATCATAAAATATTGATATAATTCATACCTTGATAATCCATGATTATGGGGAAATATATATATTTTCACTAAGGAATTATTTATTATTCATATCTAATGTAAAATCATAGTTATTGTAAATGAATGATAACCTAGAAATTTTCTTTTATAGAAAAAACATAATATTTGTATATACTACAATTCATTAAATCACATTAAAATATATATCATTTAAAACATGCCAAATATTATATATTCAATCATATATATATATATAATAACCAAGGAAAATATTGGTGCATCTTGTTTTTAATATGATAATGGGAATCTCATGGGATTTGATAAATTATCCATTCTACCTACTCTTTAATTTTCTTATCCATTACAAAATAAGACACAACCACCCATAATACATTCATGGGTCATTAAAATGATCAGGGGTTCCTCTAGACATCCACCCCATCCGAACAAGTAATAGATACTATAAATCGGTGGTTATACACACATAATATGATATATTAACTCTTGAAACATATATAAATAAAAACTCCTACAAACCATTAGAAAAAATACATGTAATCAATATTCTAAATGAAAAATATGAATGAACATATGTATTAATACACATCAATAATCAATAACTTTTTATTCCCTTTTTTTAATAATATTTTATACATTTTTTTAATATAAAAAACAACAATAAATCCCAAATAATAAAGACTATATCAAAAAAGGGACACCGTAGGACGTAATCACCATTCTAGATATAGTGAAAAAATGACTCAAGCATTCCTCCGCCAATAAAATGAGGCTACCAAGTATCGGTGAAGGACGATTCCAAACAATGGGGAAACTATTCTCATTAATTAGAGTCATAAAAAAGTGAAGAATAAAAAATATATCATACGGTTCGATAAACATTAGAGTAGTCAATTAAAATTAACCACAATACAATATAAAAATGAAATGGTTTCATATAATCATACAACTAATCCCCGACTGTAACGATACAAAAATAATCCAAAATAAAATTATGAAGCCATTACTTATTTATATAACATGGACTAAGAATCCATTTATCTAAATAACTATTGAGATGCCCTAGTTTTATCTACAACAAGAACTATGATGCACCATATAAATGATTAAAAGTATACACATGAATCAAGATTACAATACATGGGTTTGGAAATACATCTTCGTATGCTCACCCTATTTTACCTAAGTATAAAATATCAAATACATGTATATAGAGTAAATGGAATAATAATTTCACAAAATCACCTACAACAACATGTTCCATCAAGGCTACTATGAAACCCTGGGCATCAGGTCACCATGTTCCCACCAAGACACAGTGACACCCAATAATTCCTACATCAATTCCATGTTGTAATAAACATCATGGAAACCATAAATATATATCATGAGACATAATGGGATAAAATGGACACCATAATAACTAGACAATACCACTTCAATTCAATACATAAATTTAAATTTCTTATAATCTACAAAATATAATATATACCCTATAACAAAGGAATCAGGGTAGAGTGTCACCAATGAATGGACCACTAATATCTTATTACCGGGTCCCATCATACTAATAAAAATACCAAGTGGTTTAAAATTATTAAATCATAACAACTATTAGCCTATAATATATACACATAACGGGGTATATCTCATGGAATTCCAAGTAATGTTAGCTCACATATGGATATGAAGGGAATCCTAACTCTCCCCCTACCAATCTTAATACAGACATGGAAGAAAATGAAACTATAAATAGTTTAATAAACAATCACATGGATGATTATTTTATCACATAGGTTCTAATCACTTATACTTATCCCTTCATGATAAAAATCTCTCATCAATCATGTTCCCACTACCTATGGACTATCCGCAACCATACCCCTTATAATTCCCTCAACATCCTAATGCTTTATTCCCATAACCTCCCATGACCTACACATGTGTCTTGTCCTACATATCCTAATAGAGATATCATATATTTAATATATATGAAATACATATCAATTATTTTCATCTAGTAATTAAGGTATCGACATGCATGGAATGATTTGTATGTTCATACTCCATCCCAAAAGAGGGTGTTCTTTATCGCACATGAGATATTCGATTATCTAGTCAGTTATCCAAGGGTATAGGCCATATCTATCCTAATTGATATTCCTATGATAATAAACTAAATAAACACACTCTCAACCTTCCATCTATAGATTACTAAAGGCCTTGGTTCAACTAAGAAAATCCACCATACACCTTACTGATGGATTTGTTGGGAATATCTAATTTGCTAAAGTGAAAAGAAACACACATCCAAAATATCATAGACTAACCATCATCCTTAAAATGTCTCTAGGAGACTATATATCCTAACATTTAACCTCAATACAAATAAATGAATATAAATCATAGTACTCATTTATAAAAAATAATATGAAATTATATTAAAGGGAGAACCAAACTCCAAAATAGTGTTAATGTTAATGCCTTTCTCTGTCAAGCATCGACCATACCCACACATTCCTTGTTTGATCCATCACCATCACCAAAAGTCATCTGATAACTCAAAATATATTAATAACTAATAATAACGAATTATAATTAATTATTTTATTTAAAACTAACATGAATAATTCTTGAAAAAATCATTAAGAACCTCTATTGTAAGGAAACATCAACTAACCACAGAGGTAGTGTCCAAAACACACTCCAGACACATTCATGGACAAATTTTCTATCTATAATAACCTAATAAATCACTAATTTCATCTATTTTAATAAAAATAACAAATAAAATTCATGCAGAGGCTTTAATTCGTATCATCATCATAAATAATCATTTGACCAAACACTAAGGTCCCCCTCTTCCACCACCCAGGAATGGAAAGCCATTCTTGAATGATTCTACTCTAATCCAATGAAATCATCACATAAGCCCCACTAATGTTGAATTGAAATTAGGTATATTTATTATATTAAAAAATAAATAAATTAATTATTCAATCACCCAAAATCTATACAATCATTTATCTCTATGAATAAGGAATAATGTGGAGGGAATAAGAGAGGAGGATCGTACCAAACAACCCTCCTCATGCATGCCCAGTCAACCGAAAACAAAAGGTGGACGAAAACCCTTTATGATTAATGAAAACTACATGTTCAATATTAATATATTGGACCAATTGTTTATTCCTTGAAACATTCTAGGATGGGATTCTCTCTCTCTACTAGAATATTTTCACATTGTGAATCCACACTTCATGATGTCAAAGATATGTGTGGTTATCTATTACCCCTCATAGGGGACCCATTCAACGCATGAATTATCATTAAAAATATTAATATATTATTTTTATTTCCTTGAAAATCCCCCAAAAATATCATTTAAATTTTTAAAAACCTTTCCAGTAGTAAAAATACTTCAACCACTACTTTTAGCAACTAGCCATTTATCTATTTTAGGATGTCTGGTCAAACACATGAGGCATACAACAACCCTAAAAACATTAAAAACGTAATTCATGTAATTAAATGGAAATAAAATACAAATTTAAGACTCAAATCATGATTTTATCAATAATAGGTATATAAAATTAAAATTACTTAAAATAATTATGAACCATTAACCATATGGTCCACTAAAAATTCCCCACTAACGGGATTTTTTTCCTTATGATGAATTTAAAATTTATATTCACAAAACATGGGCCAACCACAATATTTATTTCATTTATAATATATTGGATCCCACAAAAAATCTTAAATGTGTATCTATTGTGAAACACAAGACCTCAAAACTAGATACAATGAATTTTATAAAAAAATATTCAGTCTGATACCCAATCCACCTAAATAATATCCTGAATGGTTATCCTAATTTGGTTCCAATCTCAATGTATAGAATTAAAAAAAATGACTAGTCAACCCTATTTGAGATTCAACTATAAAAAAACAATTAGCCATAAACTATAATGATAATGAATATTTCCATCCATGAGGCCTTCATAATAAAACCAAATTCTAAACCAAATCCTAATGTATATTAAGGATTGAAACCATCATTGAACTAATAAAACAACATACTCTAACTACAAAAATAGATTAAATTCAATTTTATGCAATCCCATATCACTATAAATCCATCACAATCCCAAGGAAAATTCTATGAAATTAACTGACATAACATCCATACTAAAAATCTATCATTTTCAAATGAAATATATATTAGTGGGTCTTATCTGATCCCAAAAATCCATTTCCACCATGACCCTCTAGTGGTCCTGATATTTTCATGACACTTATAAGATGTGGAATGTGAAAACATGATTGAAATTATGAACTCCACCAAAGGAGTAATTTTATGATTTAATGTTAATATAATATTCTAATCTCATTGAAAAAACATTCATCCATCATAGAATATAATGATTGGTCCTGGCCATACCACTCATACAATTGCAAAAATATTGAACACCAAATTCCTTCTTTTCCATTCTTAGTAGGAATGAAATCCTAAAAATATATCTATAGAGAATTCTACCATACCCACAATATCAATTCCCACATAACACTACTTGAGCATTGACCCAAAAAGACACCATTATTATATGCACATCACCCCTCCTTATCCATGATAACTCATAGTTGATTTTTTTTTACCAAAGACCAAAATCCTTTCCCAAAATACCTACACTAATATTATTTTTTAACTAACACTATTCTTCCACTCTAATTCATCAATATATAAAGCAATTAGCAATATAATGGTGAACTAACTATATTATTTTTGTGAATATCAAATGAAACTACATATACAAAATGAAAATCCTCCATCAGAATAGAATATTTTTATAAAATTCTTAATAATTCTTCCACTCCTCCACTAGTTAAATGATCCACCAGGAATACTTTCACATATTATTTCCTATTATATATCCTAATATCACCAATACCCAATGAATACATCCTCTCAAGGAAAATAATTGAATAAGAGTACTCATTATCCCATGAGTTGTGTCTTATCTTATTGTGGCATAAGACTTCTCACCCAAGTAATATCACACATTGGAAGGAAAGCCCCCATATCACCCACCACACTCGCCTTATTCAAAAAATAATGACCGCTCACTCACACAAACACCATTCCACTAAAATCATATAGGTAACCAATTGGGTCCGCAACCAAACGGATCATTCCTTTCCCAAAACGTCATCAATAATAAAACCACTCAAATTTCATTATATCATGATATCCTAATAAATTTTAATTCTATTTTCTAAACCACCTCATTCTGAAAAGTAGAACACGACCATGAAGATATAAAGGAAATCCACAAAGAGATTTTTATTGTAAAATTAATAAAAAACGATTCCCATTGATTAATGATGGTCCACATTAATAAGAAAAGTCAATATCATCATCAGATCGCATACTACACACCCAATTCCTGTATTTAGTTATCACAAGGGAATATGACCCCAAAACTAACATACAAATAGTCTACATACATCCCTTAGATAGAGAATTATATTACCCACCATGATAGATAATTATTTCCTAATATCCTTATGAAATCCCCTTAGAGATAATACCATGTATCATTTGATTATAATTCCACAGGGGGTTTATATTGAAAAAATACACATAAATTTTTTGACACTTTAGGGAACTGAATCATTTACTAGAAAATACAACCCCATAGAGGAATAAATATGCCATGTGTTCTATGTGTGCCTAATATAATGAATTCCCAAATTCCTTTATCGATTGTCATAATATGACAACCATAAATAAAAATATCTAATATGACATCATGTTACATGATTATCTCATCCAAAAAAATAGAGACAAATGGCAACAATATTGTATCAATTGTTACCAGAAAATCTCACCTAAACGGTCATCATGGAATTGGTGTGGGAGGTCTATCACATAACCTGACACATTTATACTATCTATCTATATTATAATGAAAAAATTATTTTATGCCACAATTAGATTCCCTAAATCAAAACAACATTTTAAGCTAAAGTGGCAGGTGGCCTCAAGTTCGCCTCTATATGTGACAGAGGATTCCAACTAGCGGAAATGTAACAATCCATACAAAATTAATATCCTTACCCTTTATGAGATTCATAAAAGTAGTTTCAATTTACAAAAAATAATAAAAATAAATAAATATATAATTAAGAAAATAAAAAATACCCTTAAATTTGTAAAGATGTAAAATTTTATAGTTAAAGAATAAAATATATCACCCACTAGGGAAATATCAAAATAATAACAAAAAAATATAATTGTTACCATTTTTTCACTACGAAAGTCATACCTTATCTCTATGAACCTATCATGATTCCCTAGTCTATTCCATGAGATGAACAATGTTAACTCTAAAGTAGATATATGGTCACTATGTGCATCTATATCATCTTTTAGGGTGTGAGAAAAATATCTCAATAGTGTATTTATGCACAGTACTTATATAAGATATAATATATGTTTATAATTGATGAAAAAAATAAACAACTAACAGATGTGCCTCATACATCTTGTGCTAACAGGGAAACCACCACACCATGCCCATTAGGTAAAATGTTCGTTTCGTAGCCACCATGACAACTAATCTTTCTTGTAATGGTGCCATTTCAGATTCCACATATATCCCCTAGAATATAAAACAATGATTCACATGTTCAATATAAACCACCATGATTCATATACATACAAACCATGGTATAATTTCATAATCAGACCATTGTCTCATTTTTTAAACCACATATCCAACCAAATCCCAAAGTGACAGGGTAGGGAATCATCCATGTCCTTACCACCAAAACAATGCGAAGGGTCCCATACTGTGAATTCATACCATCCTCTGGGATTGGTATGTTCACACATTAATGTCTCGACATATACTATATAACTCCAGATATGGTCATTCTATACAAATACATGTATCATTAGAATAAATAATATTTAAAAGAGTTTTTTTCCTTTGAAAATAATTTTCTTTATAGTTTCACTTTATATATAAATTTTAATGTTTTGAAAGTTAATTTTATTAAATAAAATTAATATTTATGTTTAGAGATATTATATTACCCTAGGATGAATATTTGATATTTTTCAAAAATAAAATATTTTATGTTGAAAATGTCGATTTTATGAAAACCGTCACTTTTATGACATTATCATAATACATGAATGACTTAAATGTTTTTGAAAAATAAATTTTATAATATAACGTACATTTATATATTAAATTAATTTATCATAAAATACGGTGTGAAATTCCTATAATCATTATTTCGCATTTTGTAAATTTAAGTAATATTGTATCTAGAAAATTATTTAATTACATAAATTAAAAAATTGGTCTCCTTACTAATAGAAATTAAATAAAAAATTTATTGTCTATATAGGTTAATATTAAAATTACTTAATATGTTCAGTTTAATTTTAAGGTATATATTCAATATTTCTAAGAGTAATGTTAATTTCATTGATATTGGATAAACTATTATTTTCGATGAATTCTTTCCGAAACATTATGTAATTTTTATGTAATAAAATTAATTAATAATTTCTCATAAATTAATTTTATATAAATGTATTTCTAATATAGAAATAACTAAATTCAAATTAAATTGGAAATTGAAAATAAAAGAGATTCCAAACATTTAATTTCTAAAACAACCTTTTTTCTCAAAAATAAATTATTTATATATATTAATGGTTTTACATTAATAGATAACTAACTATAAATTTTAATATAAAAAATTATATTTAGGATATAATTATGTTTTTCAAATAAAATTTTTTAATGTGGGGGTTATATAAATGTTTTAGTAGAACATAATAAAGTTTTCTAAAAACTATCTACAGTTGTAAAATAAAAATTGTTAAACTGTAAATATATAATGATAAATGACACATATCACATTTAAATTTTTTTTGAAATTCATGGTTACTTTTTTATTGATAAAATATCACCATATAATTTATTATGATAAACCATTGGATATTTTTACAAAAAAATAGTGACATACCATTAATGAAATGTAATGGGTACATCAAACATTTCCCTTCTCTTCACTTATAAAAGTGGATCTCTTAAACCACTTCATTAAATGCCTATTATTTAAAATTTCCTCTCATGTCTCTTAAATATATCTCCAAATATATGAACCTAAAATTTTTAATAATATGTCTTAAATTATATATTCAATGGACTCTATTTCTGTAGATATTTCCAAGAGAAATATCATGTTCTAAATTTTAGTATTTTTTACTCCTTAGTTTTTTATTCATAATTGTCCCATTGAAAACAGTTTTTGGAAACCTTGTTAAATTGAAATATGTATTATTAATATAATGGAATCTTATTTTATTAATGTATTGAACATTATTCAATCCATTACATCCACTAATAAAAAAAATTTTATAGATTGTGAATACGTACGAACAACCGCCTCAATGATGCGATGTGGTTCATTTTTCATTACCACCTTTCATGGATATAATATGTATATATTTATTGAGTGAATATGTTTTCTATGATGAAATTATAATTACAAAATTATTATTTTTTATATACCTTCATTCTATCCCATCCATCACAAACTAAAAATTTAAACTGTGCGTTCATGAAGGTTATACCATCCATGAATAACGATAATATTTTTTCATTACCACCATCCTTGGATGGATATAAAAATTAATTTATTTAAAATGTATATAATTTTTTAAATTATTTAAAATTTATATTATAATTAAATAAAAATAATTCATTACTAATAAAGTCATTGTAACATGATCCTGTTTGGGGATGAATTTACAACCTTGTTAATCAATATTGGAATATTTAAATCATGAATTATTATTTAATATTATTTATTGATAGTATAATATATTAATAAATTATTTATTATGTTTTATTTATTTTTTAATTAATTATTTATTTTTAATATTTTTTTAAATTTATTACTTTCCAATCATTAATCATGTTGGAACTTGTCTTTCACAATTTCCATCATCATAGACAAATGTTTTTTCATTCTCCAAATGAAAAAGGGATATAATAAATAATTTATGAAAATATATTTTAAGGGATATTATGATAGTTATTAAATTCTTATTAATAAAATATAATTTAAAATCCAATTGAAAAACTTGTATGAGATAGGAAATAAGAGTTTCTATCACCATACGATGAAAATAAACTATAAATAACTAATATATTCATAGTAAATGGTATTAAATTAATCAAGTAAAGGAATTTATATTAGAATAATTTAATTATATTTTATACTATGATAATTATTATTTTTATACATGAGGTTAGATAATGTTCAACTAATTGACATTTAATGTAGGTTTTTTTCATATGAAATTTTATTCTTTGAGATTTGATGTGATTGCACCATTGGATTCCTTTTTTTGGTGTTTATATTAAGTATGTATTTCTATAATAATAATTTATCATTATATCTACCATATTTAAAAATCCATCTCATGCTCTACTCTTCATGTTATTTCAATTCCAACGATTATGATAATGTTAGGGTTAATTACATCTATTTTCAGTTTTTGGAGGCATGAAAAATATTGATTTTTTTGTAAATATACATTATTCATTAAATTTTAAATTTAATTATAATTGTCATATTTAATTTCATGGAAATTTTATTTATATTTCAGGAAAACCCTTTTTTGTACCATTTATTTATACATTACCAATACCGTAAGGGTTTCTTCTTCAATCTCAATTTCAAATCTGGATTATCATTTTAAATATAATCAATATTGGGAATTATAATATTGTTTATTTTTTCATAACCACATCTTATTATTCTACTATAGTATTCTTGGGGTTTTAAATTCTTTCTCACTATTCAATTTGACCTTGAAAATATTTTTCCCATTGTAAGAGATATTGAACACACATATTCTTTTAGATCATGTAACATTCCCTTATATATACCTGTTTATTAGATTCTTTTTCAATTGACCTTATTTATGCCTAAAATATTTATTTATTTAATTTTATAATTTTTTAAATTTAATATAAATTATTTAAATGAATTTATTAATGCTTTCAGTATGGGACATTTTTTAATTGTTTGAAAAGAATCAGCTTTTAACAATACCATGTGATCACATCTATCTACATTTTTGTCTTTTTCAATGGAAATTATTCAACAATATTTGATGATTTAGAATTTAAATCCTTATTATCATATTTCCATTAAATATTTCTATTCTTAAACATATTTTCAATTGATAAAGGATATTTATTATTTTCAAACAATGTTTCCAAATTCTCCAAAACAATGCATTTTTCTCATTATTGTATAAGTATTTGGTGTATTTTTTCTTGATAAGTGAAATCCATAAAATGATACAAACATATTTATTTCATTAAATGAAAATTGAAATTTTATTCAACATTAGAGGAATGATCCACCACTTCCTTTTTCTTTCCAAATCATCCATTGTGAATAAATAATAGTTCTCCCTAATAAATTTATTCTAAAAATAAATGAATATTTCATTAATTTAAATTAATGGGGTTCACCTAGATTCCATAAATAGATTTATTATGTAAATTATTTACTAAACCATATAAAATTTCCATATATAATGTCTAAACCCTATTTGTTATCTTCAAAATGATGAGTCAATAAGGTTTACTTATGTCTCTTCCATTTCTTCATGTCTTGATAATCACAAACACTATAAAATCACAAACATCTTATCTTAAGGAAAATTTCCTTTCTCCTTTGTTTTCCCTATATAAGGAAAATTATACTTATCCATGGTAAATTTATCCTTAAAATATTTTCATTATTCATATTTCAGATTTTTTAAGTCTAATTTTTTTTGTAACTATGTGTAAAAATTAGTATCATAATCCAAATCCTCGGAATTATATAATACTTATATATGAAGCATTCTGTTTTAGGATCCGAATTCTCTGAATTCTGATTACGAACTTTTATAATGTTCGACTTTGAATTCTGGTTAAAAAAATTTATAATGGTTGACTTTGAATTCAGGTTACGATCATTTGTAAAGTTCAACTGCAAATTCTGATTACAAACATTTATAAAGCTCGAATCTGAATTCAGGTTATGAACTTTTGTAAATTTCAACTCCGAATTCTCATTATGAACATTTATAAAGTTCAACTCCGAATTCTGGTTACGATCTTTTGAGAAGTTCGACTAAGAATTCAGGTTACAATCCTTTCTGAATTTTGACTCTGAATTCAGGATACGAATTCTTATGAATTCTGACTACAAATTCAGGTTATGAATTTTTATGAGTTCAGAATCTATAGTCTGTAGAATTATAACTCTTAATTCTATTTATAAATAGAATACGAATTTTCATGTATTATAAACTCCGAATAACTTTTTTCATAGACTGCTAACTTTTTCCTTAGAATCCAAAAAATTTTCTTTGTTCATGTCACCATATTTTTCTCATCCATATTATAGTTATGAAACGATGTCGTACATTCTGTTTCTAACCAACCATTGTTTGAGTGACACGTTTTTAGGTCCCTCTGAGATTCAAGGAAAAATATGACCATAGGAGGAGGGAGCCGATTGTTAGAGACGTGCCTCTAAATAGAATCTCATTTGAATGAGCTCATAACTTTAGGATAACCTTTGATCTGTATTGATTTCTAGAGAGAAGGACTCCCTTTTTTAGTTCGTATTGAACTTCTTGTTCAGATTTCTTCATGTGACACTGAATTTTGCTGAGTACATTCATGGGCTTCCAGGGATAGGAAGACAAAGGTGCTGAGAACCTATAATGTTTGAGGACTTCCTTATTGATGAAGACAGATGTTCTAACAACCTTCAATTTTAGGTCATGCGGGGATAGAAAGACAGACTCTGATACTCTTATCAAGGGATAACCCTAGTGTGGGTAAGATAGAGTTTCCAGAATGTATAAATCATGGGACCTTTATCCAAGGTTGTTGGATACCCTTCTCTTTGGGTTAAAATATTTCATACTTGTTACTTGTTTTGTTTCAAGTTATTTTTTCTGCTGGATTTTGATTGTTAAGGAATGCATAATAATCTTATACAACCTAGTAATTTTGTAAACTCTGATTAACCAGATTCTATAAGCATTAAGGTAAATATTTTATTGTAAACTTATCTTAATTTTGATTTCTGGATCCATATTTCTGGAACCTAGAATGTTGTAGGACGTAGAGGTCATGTGAATTTACATGGTTTAACTTTGTTAAACATAGTTTTCTGTAACCAACATTAAAGGTTCCAAAGGAATTTTTAAAGTGTACAATTCACCCCCCTCTTGAATATTTAGCATCTACATCATTATTTTGGTCCAACAATTGGCATCATAGGACGTATCTGAAATACTTATATTACCATATAAGTTTTCCATTCTCAAGTTTTTATTTTTCTATTTTTTCCGCGCATAGGAACTCTTTCCTTGATTCTGATATTTTTCTATTAACAATGTTCGTGTGGAAAGATAATTTTCTTATAGATGGAAGGAATAAATGTTGGATCTATCGACAACCTAAATCCTACAAAAACACCTATTTTATGATGGTAATGATTATAAATATTGTAGAGACCATATGAAGACATTCGTTATCAATACTGGAGTTGATAATTTTTTCATTCTTACTAGTGGTTATCAAATACCTGACAAGGAATATAATACTTTCACCAATGAAGAAAATAATGAATATCAACTGAATTATAAGGTATGCAAAACTTTTTTGTGCTCGATGACTAGAAATATATATAGCCAAATTTCATCTTCTGAAGAAGCAAATTGTATTTGGAAGAAACTTGAGGTTACTCACTTTGGTACATTTAAAGTCATTGAAACATGAAGATCCATGCTCAAAGCTAAGTATCATGGTTTCAAATTTCCTTATGGAGAACCCATATGTATTGTTCAACAAAGATTTATAAATATTGTGAACAATTTAATGTCAATGGGTGAGAATGGTTTAGACGATGATGCTCTTGTGGACAGGATTATAGAAATCATGCCTAATGAGTGGGAATCCAAGAGAACAATTTTAGATCATACTAGGAAGGTTACTTAGATTTCTCTTGATCAACTATTCATAACTCATATTAAAAATGAAACCAAGATGAAGAGAGATGCTAAAAAGACTAAGAAGAAGAATGGAAATGGTAGTGTTTCTTTTAAGACAACTTGAAATTATATGAAAGCTAGGAATCCTAATAGAGTTACCAGTTCCAAGTCTAAGAATAATGTTATTCAATTCGAACCTAGTGGAAGTGAATCTTCATAAAATGAATTATCCATCCTTTTTCGTCGGATGAACATGATTGTTAGGGAGAAGAACTTTCAGTCTACATACATGAAAAAAGAAAGGAAAGACAGGAAAGACTTTGAAGTTACATGCTATGAATGTAAAATAGTTGGTCATATAAGAGCAGACTGTCCTATGATAAAAAAGGATTGGAAGGAAAAGCATTATGATAGGAATAGAAAGAAGTACTACATGGCTAATGCTATGAAATTTTTCAATGCTAATAACACTTGGAGTGCCAGTGGTGGTGACTCTTCTAATGAATCATCAGAATACGAATCTTCTTGTCAGAAGAATCTGGTTCTAATAGCCATACTACCAATTGAAAATAATTTTCTAATGGATAAGATACAAAATGATGAATCTATTACCAATGTTTCCTTGAATTCTAATTATAGTGATAAATATTATAACTCCCTAGATGAAGAATCTTATTCTGATGAAGATAATATTTTGTCTACTTATGAAGAAGTTTCTAGGATAGATAAAATGTTTGAGAATGAGAATTCAAAACTCATGAAAAATATTGATAAGGAAAACTCTATAAATAATATTATTACTAAGGGAAATCAGTTCTTTCTAAAGATCATGATAAGAAAATTGATTATTTTGAAATAATTTCAACAAATCTCGAGAAATTAAATTCTGAAAAGAATAGACATTATATGGATCTAGAAAACATAATTTCTAAGAGAAATGTTTTAGAGGCTAGATCTAGTTCCAAATATAATGATTTTTAATATAAAAACATCTTTATTAAACTCAAGTCTGAATTTTTTTCTTTAAGGAAATTTTTGTCAAACATTAACATAGGTAATGAAAATTTTGATAAGATGTATTATAAAATACAACCTATAAGAATTATTTCTGGATTTGGTTATACCCCTGATAAAATGATTTTTAGTAACAACTACTTTGTGCCTCAATGTTATCCTTTCGGCACTAAATGTCAGTGTGGTGGCCATTGGGAAAAATGTTTTTCCTTAAATAAAACCCAATCATTAGGTTTTCATAAAGCATATTTTTCTAAGAAAATGTGGGTGCATAAAATTCTTCTTTCTAAAATTTCTGGATCCCTAAATATATGGATTCCTAAAGTCTAACACTCTTATTTTCAGGAAAATAAGGAAAGTACCAACTGCAATACATGGTACATGGATAGTGGATTTTCCTGGCATATGAATGGTAATAAAAAATTCTTTGACACGATTATCAAGAAAAAAGGAGGAAAAGTATCTTTGGAGATAATGCTCAGGGAAATATTATTGGTATAGGTAATATTGTTCTTCTTGGAAAATCCTTGATTTCAAATTTTTTGTTTATTAAAGGTCTTAAGCACAACCGCATTAGCATAAGTAAATTACTTGATGAAGGGTACCGTCTGAATTTTTAGAATGATAAGTGTTTAGATCACAATTCCAAGTAAGAGTTTATTATTTCTTCCCATAGGTAAGAGAATGTATACACAATAAACATATAAGACCTTATGAGCCAATATCTACCTTTTCTTAATGCAATGGAAGATCATTCTTGGTTGTGGAATAGAAGTTTAGGATACTGTAACCTTAGTAACCTATGTAAGCATTCTATGAAAAGACTTGTTGAGGATCTACCGGAGATGAGATTTGATTCTTCAAATGGTTGTGATCCTTTTCAACATGGAAGGAAACATAAATCGAGTTTTAAATCAGCCGGTGAAGTCTCAATAACTAATGCATTACAGCTAGTGCATAAGATCCTTTTTGGCTCTACACAAACTGAAAGCACTAGGGGAAAATATTATATAGTTGTCTTAGTTGATTATTAAAATATATTTACATGGGTCTATTTTCTAGAAATGAGATATTAATCTTTTAATTATTTAAAATGATTTAGAGCCCATGTTAAAAATGAGAAAAACCTTCCATTGATAACTATTCATAGTGATCATGGAGGAGAAATTCAATATTCTAATTTTGAAAATTTTTGTAGTAGAAATGGTATTACTCACAAATTCTCAGCACTAAGAACTCCTCAACAGAATGGTGTTGTTGAAAGAAGAAATAGAATTCTTCAAGATATTACAAGAACCATGTTGAGTGAATATACTATAGAAAAACATTTTTGGGATGAAGCTGTAAGAACTGCTTGTTAAGCTATAAATCGTGTTTTGGTTAGAACTTTTCTTAAAAAAACACCTTATGATTTAGGTAATGGAAGAAAACCTAGAAAGTCCTACTTCAATTTATTGGTTGAAAAGTGTACATTCTGAATACTAATGAAAATTTGAAAAAATACGCAACAAAATATGATGAAGGAATATTCATAGGCTACTCCACAACTTATAAGGATTATAGAGTTTTTAACAAAAATACCTGTACTGTTGAAGGGATTGTGAATGTCATATTTGATGAAACCGATCCTTTTGTTTATAAACAACCCCAACCTACATCTTCAGATGTGTTATCAAAAACTCCTTTTCAGCCTTTGATAGAATCTCCTTCTGATAAGGAAAATGTTCAAGAAAATATTTCTCAGACATTTACCCCAGACGATTTCCTACCATATGTTGATGAACATGATTTACAAAACCCAAATTAGGTTCTTCTGTAGAATAATCCTAGTGATAGTATCATTGGAGATGTAAATAAACCTGTAAGGACTAGAAGATCCATTAGAAACGAAGTATAAAATCTATCATTCCTTTCCAAATTATAACAAAAAATCACCGATGAAGCTTTAGGTGATTGAGATTGGATAAAATCCATGCAAGATGAACTAAATGAATTCGAAAGGAATAAAGTATGGACCTTAGTTGATAGACCTATGGAATCTTCTATTATTGGAGTAAAATGGGTCATCAGAAATATGTGTGATGAAAACATAGTCATTGTAAGAAATAAAGCTACATTAGTTTCTAAATGATATAATCAATAAGAAGGAATAGACTATGATGAAACCTATGCTTGAGTACCTAGAAATGAATCAATTCGTATTTTACTTGTCTTTGTAGCATTCTTCAATTTCAAATATTTTCAAATGGATGTGAAATGTGATTTCCTTAATGGTTATGTACAAGAGGTATTTTTTGTTGAAAAACCTCCTGGTATTGAAGATACAAAACATCCTGATCATGTTTCAAAACATACCAAAGCTTTGTTAGGACTTAAGAAAACTCCAAGAGCCTGGAATGATAGACGTACATGATTTTTGATTCAAAATAATTATGTTAAGTGAAATGAAATTCCAACCCTTTTTATATTTAAAAATTTGAAAAACATTTTGATGGTTCAAATCTATGTTGATGAAATTATATTTTGTTCAACTCAGAAATCTTTAACCAATTCCATTACAGATCTAATGAAATCTGAGTTGGAAATGAGTATAATGGGTGAGTTAACATTCTTTCTTGGTTTTCAATTTTCTCAAAAACGTGAAGTAACCTATATATCTCAACATATGTATATTAAATATCTTCTTAAAGTTTATGGATTTGAAAACACTATGAGTATTAATTCTCTTATCGAAACCTCAAATTCACTTGATCATAATGATGCTGGGAAACCAGTAGATGAAACATCTTTTATAGGAATGATAGAAGGTTTACTATACATGGCAGCTAGTTGTCCAGACATAATGTTTTCTCTATTTTTATGTTCTAGATATCAATCCAATCCCATGGAATCACATTTTAAGGCAGTGAAAATAATATTTTGCTAATTAAAGGGAATCATGGATTTGGTACTATTTTATACTTATTGAAATGATTTTTTTTTTGAAAAGACTTTCTGATGCTATCATTGGTGGATTTAGAATGGATAGAAAGAGTATATCCAGAACATGTCATTTCATAGGAGAGTCATTAGTTTCTTGGTCATGAAAAAGACCACACACAGTAGCACTTTCCACTGCTGAAGCTGAATATGTAGCAGCTGGAAGTTGTTGTGCTCAAGTATTGTAGATGCAAAACACACTCACAGACTATGGTATGAGTATTACCAAAACAAAATTTTTTTGTGACAATACATGTGCCATTGACCTTTTTAAAAACCATTCACATCACTCTCGTGAAAAACACATAGATATTAGGAATCATTTTCTTAGGGGTCACCACAAAAAGAAGATATCATTCTTCAATTTATCTGAACGCAAGATCAACTTGCTGATATAAACACAAAATCATTACCATCTGATAGATTTAAATACATTAAACAGAAATTAGAAAAGATAAACATAAAGTAATCATCCTTAATAATTTCCTAATGAAAAATATCTCCTAAAAGTAAGAAACACCTTTTTCATAGGGGGAGTACATTTTGTTTGTTAGATTAATGAAAATTTTCATAGTTAGTTTCTCAAAAAATTTCTTAATGAAAATTTTTTTAGTTAGTATATCAACAATTTTCTTAATGAAAATCTTCATAGTTAGTTTTTCAAAATTTTCTTAATGATGATATTAGTTCTTAAATTTTTCGTAATGAAATTTTTGTAATGAAGATTTTAGTTCTTAAAATTTTTGTAATGATATTTTTCTAATGATGTTTTTCATAATGAAATTTTGATCATAGAATTTTCGTAGTAAATGGTTTTCATAGTCTAAAAATCTCGAAGAAATTTTTTCCCCATTATGAATAATCTTCCTTGAACTCAGAGAGGTATAATTTTCTTTCTAACATTCTCATAATCAATTTTACTTGCTGGTATTTAATTTTTCATTTAAAATCTTCTGATTCTCGTTTTCTTAAATCTGAATGTTTTTCAAACCAAAAAATATTGGATCCTACCAAATTTTCCATCGCCTATCTTTTCAACCATAAGATTTGATCACATTTTTTCTCAACCGTTGGATTGTTTTTGGAAGATCAATCGTCATTTCAAACGCCTATATAAAGAATCATCTAAGGGTTTTCCCACATCGGTTTTCAAGATCTCGCGTGATAAAGCAATTCCCCTCCTTTAAAATCTCATTATGAACATCTCTATGTTTTCTTAATTTTGAATGTTTGCAGAATAATCCTCTAATAAAGATATGTCTACTAGAAATCCAATTTCGTAGTGGCAGGTGTATATAGAGAGGTTGGTACATCCGAACTTCCTAAACATGTATGATTCTATCAAATCCAAGAACATCGAATTGAATGGATGGTAATGTGTCAGCATTTAAAATCTTGGAGATCATGATGTTGTTTATCCGGACTTGATTATCAAGTTTCTTGAGTCATCCTATTTCATCAAGAAATAAGGTAATGGGAAATATTTGTTCCAATGATATGGAATGACCTATGCACTTTCATAAACCAAGGCTGCTAACTTGGTTGGTTTGTCATATGAAGGGAAAGCCGAGTTCTGTTCCCACAAGATGCCAGGTGATATTGGATGTTTCAATAAGATGAATGATATGGAGTGTCTTGGACATTCAGATATCAAGACACCGAAGATTTCTCACCTCTCTACAAATAATCGGATCCTTGAATTATGGGTTCAATGATTTATCATTCCAAGAAAGTGTGAAATAGATACATTGAAGAAGAGTGATATGTATATCATGGATTTTCTGGTGAATCTGAGAAAGATCAATTTGGTTAAGCATATTCTGATTATGATCAAGAATATCTCAAATGGAAATCTAAAGGCTTATATTATCATGTACCCAACTATTCTTCCTAAGATGATTGTCCGATGTATTGATTCATTGAAAATCCCATGCATCTCAAAGCTTAGAAATTGTAAAGTCATGTTGGTCAGTGATGAAACATTGAAAAGGATGAATGTTGAATTCTCTAAAGACTCTAGAGAGTTTTAAGATCTACTTAAGGGAAAAGCAGAAGCTATTCTGAAAACACAAGAAGTATTTAAACCGTCCACGAAGGCTGGTAGGAAGAGAATGTTGAATGATGTTGATGAAGAAGAAAAGAAACTTAAAGCTACTGAAGTCCAATCCGCACCTCCAAATACCAAGAAGAAAAAATCATATCCAAATGAGGTTGTAGCCATGTGGAGGGAAGATAAAGAGAAAAAGAAAGCAGGGGAGCCAGGTTTTGGTTTGGATCCTGCTGAAGTGACGTATTTAAATGAAAAGACTGCTGAGTATCTTGAATGGAAAGATAAGGAAAAGAAGCAGAAGAAAAATATGACTGAGGCTGAGATTGTTCAATCTCTAATGAAGGCTGTTGAGATAACATCCGAAAATATTCTGGTACCAAAATCCTTTAGGGTAGTGCCCATACCCGAGACTCTGGGGAAGAAATTCATGACATCGGAAAAATAAAAAGAAAAACTGGTTGAAGAAGTTGAGAAAGTAGAAGAAGGAGAAGAAGGCAGCGGTGACACTATAGATTGGATTAATCAAGTTGATGAATTCCATGAGATGGAAACCCCATATGAGAAGTTGTCAATCCGAAAATCAGAAGAAGAGTCTTAAAAACATTCTACAACTAGGAATGATGGGAAGGACGACGAAGTAAATAAGCTGTATGAAGAGGAAATTAAAAATCAGGAATTTATTCAACCAATGGATGATGAGGCATAGGATAAGAAATAAAAGGTTCATAAAGACAAGATTATTTAGCCGTCTGATAGTGAACATAAATCTCCTGATGAGGAAGCTATTTTGAGGACTGATAAGGGTAAATAGGTGATTGTTGATACACCTACCAAAGCTATGGTAAATAAGAAGGATGTGTGTAGATCTTCAAAGAGGAAGCTTGTTGAGTTAGAGAATGAAGCCTCACCAAGAAATGTTTATGATTCAGAATCATCATCTCTAGGACATTATTTCATAGTGCAATCCTTGATAAATCTTGTTAGCACCATTCTGATGTTTCCCAGTATTGATTTTAGATGTTAGATGATTTAACATACCCTAAATCAGAAAGTAGATTCAGTGTCCATGGTGATGGAAAAGTGTGTCAAGTTGGAGTCAGACTTCAAATCATTCCTTATCAATTATGAAGATGAAAAGAGATCTTGCAAAAAATGACAGGATGGTCAATGAAATTTTTTCTAGATATGAAATATCTTAACGAATACCAAGATAATGTTAAGTATGCATTTGAAACTGAAGTTGGAAAAATCAATGATTTGAATACTAGATTTGAGGAGAAGCTATCTCTTAAGTAGAATTCTAGGATCCAAGAAGTGAAAGACCTGAATGGGAAGTTATACTCTGTTCATAAAAACTGGAAGAGGGAAGAGATATTTGGATTGAAATTGAAGAGAAGATAGTTCAACAATATAAATTGTTGAAGGCTCAAGAAGTAGTTCTAAAGGCTCAGCAAGAAAAAATTAAAGCACTAGAAAAGAAAGCAGAGGATTAGGATCTCATTGTCAAGCAAGCAGAGGAAGACCACAAGGACCTAAAAAAGCTCAAAACATATTGAAGAAGATGATGTCGAAGTAAAAGTAAGGATAAATTTTTTTAAATCAGATCTTTTATTTTATTTTTTCCCTTGTACAAATCATTTCTAATAATAATGAAATTTTTTGTTTCTTGTCTTTTGGATATAATGTACTAATCTTTCAGGTACAATTAGTTTTTACTTTTTCATTCTATATATTTCATTTTGAAAATAAAAAAGGTGGAGAAGGAATGTAATAAAAAAGAATACCATGTCTAGAAAAAATTTCCTTAAGTCAGGGGGAGTTTATATAAGGGGGAGTTTTCTTCATGATGTTTTTCTAATTCAAGATAATAAAAAATTCCATTCTAGAAATCAAAATATGGTTTTTACTTGTTTGAAATCCTAAGGGGGAGTTATATTAATCATTCTGATCAATAATTAAAGGGAGATGAGCCTTTATTTTCAAGATCATAAAATTTCTATTTTTTTATATTTTTTTTCATAAGAATGTTTGTGCTTTCCAAAAAGGGGGAGATTGTTGAGTCAATATTTTTTCCTTATCAATATTCCATTCCTTCATGTTTTGAAAATCACAAACACTCTAATATCACAATAATCTTATCTTAAGGAAAATTTTGTTTCTCCTTTGTTTTCCCTGTCTATGGAAAATTTTCCTTCTCCAAGGAAAATTTATCCTTACCATATTTTCATAGTTCATATTTCAGTTCTTTTAGGTCTAACGCTTTTTTATTGCTAAGTGTAACAACAAGTTTCATATTCCAAAACCACGGAATCCAATAATACATAGATATGAAGCATTCAGTTTTAGGATCCAAATTCCTTCAATTCTGATTATAAACTATTATAAAGTTCGACTCTGAATTCGGATTATGATATTGTATAAAGCTCGACTCCGAATTTAGGTTATGAACTTTTCTAAAGTTCAACATCAAATTATGATTATGAACTTTTATAAATCATGACTCCGAATTCATGTTACGAACATTTGTAAAGATCAACTCTGAATTCTAATTAAGAACTTTTAAAATGTTTGACTCCAAATTCAGGTTACGAACTTTAGAGAAGTTTGACTCAAAATTCAGGTTATGAACCATTGTGAAGTTCGACTCTGAATTCAGGATATAAATTATTATGAATTCAGACTCCAAATTCTGGTTACGAATTTTTATATGTTCAGACTCTTAAGTCTATAGAATTCTATCTCAGAATTCTCTTTATAAATAGAATCTGAATGTTCATGTATTATAGACTCTGAGAATCATTTTTCATGGACTCTGAAATTTTTCCATAGACTCTGAAAAATTGTCTTTGTTCAAGTAACATTATTTGTCTTATATGTATTAAACTTATATAATGATGTCATACATTCTGTTTCTAACCAACTGTTTTTTGAGTGACACATGTAATGGTCCCTCCAAGATTCAAGGAAAAATATGACCTTTGGAGGAGGGAGCCGATCGTTAGAGACGTGCCTATAAATAGAAGCTCATTTGAATGAGCTCAGAAATTTTGGATAATATTTTATCTAAAGTGATTTCTAGAGAGAGAGAATATCTTGCTTAGTGCATACTGATCTTTGAGTTCAGATTGCTTTGTGCGACTCCGAATGTTGTTGAGTATATTTGAGGGCTTCTGGGGATAGGACGACAGAGGTGCCGACAACCTCTAATGTTTGAGTACTTCCTTCCTAAGGAAGGAAGAGGTTCCAACTACCTTCAAGTTGAGGTCTTGAGGGGATAACAAGACAGACTCTGATAATCTTATCGAGTACTTACCCTAGTGTGGGTAAGACAAACATTCATGAACGTATAAATCAAGGGACCTTTATCCAAAGTTGTTGGATAACCGTCTATTTTGGTTAAAAGATTTCATAACTGTTACTTTTCTTGTTTCAAGTTCATTTTTCCGCTACATTTTTATTTTTTAGGAAAGTATAACTATCTTATACTACCTTTTACTTTTGTACACCCTGATTAGCAAGATTCTTTATGCCTTAAGATAGAATATTTTATTGTAATCTTTTCTAATGTTTGATTTTGGGATCCATATTTCCAGAACCTAGAGAGTTGTAGAACATAGAGGTCTTGTGAATTTACATTGTTTAACTCTGTTAAACATAGTTTTTAGTAACAAACATTAATGTTTCCAATGGACATTTTAATGTGTACAATTCACCCCACTCCGGTATATTGAGCCTCTACATCATTATTTCGATCCAATAGTTAATTGAAGTTTTTTACATATAAATGTACTAAATATCATTGGGTATTAATTTATACACAATTGATGTATCATGTTACAAATGTTTATTGAATTGTGAATGATTTCCTTATGTTAATCAAATTGAAAATTATATTAAAAACATTTTACTTCCAAGGGTTGTTTAAAGGGTAATCAATGAAACCCATGTTCATTACATGTATTATTTATTATTTGATGAATGATTTATTTCAATCGGAACACATATGTATGGAAACTGATGAGTGGGATCCTATATCGCCATCATTTACATTAGTTAAATGTTTATATCAAATGATAAGTGTCTACATGGGAAAAACAATATTTTTCACATGTGTGGGTGAAAGTGTGTAACACATGAAGTTGATTTCCCTTATGTTAATGTTTGTTACATATTTTTAAGGTATCCTAATTTTATGTTCTTATGGATCATGTTTATTGAAAAATGTTTTTAGACACTTTCTAATTTATAACTTATGATAGGTCAATCCTGAATAAATGAACCATGATTTATGAAATATGTTATTTTTTGTATGCCTATCTTATGTTAATTACATGGATAATTATTAGGTCCATATGAAAATATTTTTATTACATATTATTCATGATTATTATTGAATTTTTTTACCCGTACAGAGAATTTAAACCCACCCTATTCTTGTTTTTCCATTCCATAGGTTTTTATTTTCTTTATAACATATGATAAGTCTAGAATGGATTCTAGTGGGGATCTCATAAAGAAGAATGTTCATTAGTGTTCATTAGTATCATATAATTAGTTTCTTATATATAATATCTACTAACATAAAAATCTTATACATTTATAAAGTTCTATGATTACTATTAGTTGTAATTTTTAAAATATAAAAGTGAGGTCAAATAAAGAATTGTTTATCTTGGTTATCTATATCCAATGAAAAAAAGGATGGAATAAAACATATATTTCTTATTTTTATAATAATAATTTCAGTGTTATTGTATGAAAAAATAGATATATACATGGAATATAGGATATAATATGAAAATTTAATTTAGACTACACCTTTAGAGGAAACTATTTTCATTACAGATATCTAATTCATCCATTGGAAATGTGAAGAGTGTCCCATGTGGGATTCAATTAATGGATGAGAATAATAATTAATGATCATAATAAAAGAATAATTTTTTTTGGTTACAAAGGTCATGTCATAAGGTTTGTAGGATCGAAATAATGACGTAGATGCTTAATATACAAGACAGTGGGGATGAATTGTATACTTTAAAAATTCCTTTGAAACCTTTAATGTTTTTATAAAAAATTATTAATAAAAGTTAAAAAACATTCACAAAAACTCTTAAAGAAATGTTTTCATAAACATACAATGTTAAGGTAAAAACTTAAGAATGATTTTCATAAAGGAAATATTCCACCTTAAAGCATATATAATCTTTAACATAATCAGAGGAACAGAATTACAATGTTTAAGAAAGTTATACTTTCTGTCTTTAACAATGTTAATATACAAAAACGGAAATAAAACATCTTGTAATAGTAAACAAGTAACAATATGATTCTTTTAACCCAAAGAGAAAGGTATATAATAACCTTGAGTAAAGGTTCCTTGGTTTATAAATTCAAGAAATTCTGTCTTACCCCAACCTAGGTAAGCCTTCAATCCGAAGATTGGTATCTATCTTGCTATCCCTACAAGACCTCAATTTAGAAGTAAATCAGAACCACTGTCATCCAAACCCGGATGACCACAATCGGCATGATCGAAGTTTGCGCAAAGAATGTATGAACAAGTTGTTCAGGCCTGAACAAGTTCTTCATGAAATCCACACAAAGTAGTGAGAGTTGCAAGAGCCTTTCTCCCTATAAGTCACTTCACAGTTTTTTCACACACTGTTCAGTCAAAGTTCATCCGCTTTTCTAGACTTTTCAAATGAGCTTGTATTTATAGGTAAATATTTACAATGGTTGGATCCTATCCAACTGTCATAGTTTCTTTAAAATTAAGAGGGACCTAATCATGTGGAAAACATACAATGGTTAGTTTGTAATAGATTGTACGACATCATTTCAAGTAATAGACACGATGTTATGTTAATGATAAATGTAAAGTATATGAAATCATGGAATCTGATATCATTGGAATGATACATTGGGAAACCCAAACATTATTAGAAAAACTGATTCTTAAGAAAAACATTATCAAGAATATGGATTCATAAGGAGATGTAAATTGGAATGGTAACTGGTATTGCATTTGTTCTGGAAGTGGAATCATGAAATCAGAGTCACATATAAATCAGATTCGGTATCATGAATATCAACATCATATATACATCGAAATCAGTATTGATGATCAGCATCATATATGCATCAAAATCAATATTGAATATCAGCATCATATATACACCGGAATCGGTATTGAAGATCGGAATCACATATACACTAGAATCAGTGTCATAAAAAATCGGTATCATATATACACCAGAATCGGATTCATAAAAACTGAATGGAAAATCATAATGATATATCTGTAAGTATAACTGAATGTCAAATCATAATGATAGATCTTGTAAAAATAACTGAATGAAAAAATCAGAATGAAAATTTCGAACCTATAAAACAGAACTTAAGGAAAAGAGTTTGCGATTTTGAAAATGTAAAACCGTAAGGAATGGAGAAGTCATAAGATAACCTTATTGACTCACCAATCTCCCCCCTTTGGAAAGCACAAACAACTTTTCTAAGGAAAAATATATTGACTTAGATAAAAAATTATGAAAATATTATCTCCCCCTTTTGATGAGATTTTGGATGAATACGACTAACTCCCACATAGGTTATGTTTCCCATGGATAATATTCTTGATCTTTAGAGTCTGGTTTTCTTAAGGGAATATCTCCCCCTTAGATAGGCATTTTCTCTTAACAGAAAACTCCCCCTTAATGGATTCTTCTTCTCATAGATCTTCAATAAATTCTTCATTTAAATAAATTCTCCCCTATTGTGATTTTCAAAAAGATGGAAAAGGAATGGAGAAATATAAGATGTATCTGTAAGGTTAAGAAGCATACATTTGAAAATAAAAGAACGAAATGAATGAATATTCTTTAGGAAATTTTATAAATAAGGTTTAGATTAAAAAAACATCATAATGTAAATAAAATTATCTATCCTTATTCTTCACAGAAATCATTTTCTTTATGAATGCTTTGAGTTTATTAATATCCTTATGATCTTATTGAATCTTCTTCAACAAGATCTCCTAATCTTGATTCTTCTTTTCCAAATCCAAGATCCTTTCTTCTTGGGAACCAAAAGTTTTCTCTAATTCATCTCTGACTTCCTTCTCACTGCTTATAGATCTGGAAATAGAATTGAGTTGACTACACTTCTCAGATATTGAATCCTTAACCTTGTTGAACTCGGGTTGACATGAATTAAAAGCTCCATTTGGTCAAACCATGAGGTCACTAAACTGCCTGAGTTATTCATTGATGGTTTTAGTGCGGTTAAAGACATTCTTACAAGTCACTTTCTGAGATTTATAATCAATCAAATGATTATTGAAGTCTTCTTCTTTCTTGACCACCATGTCTATAAGAATATTGGTCGATTCCATCTTTTGATTCAGGGTCTCTTGAATCATTTGACTATCAGAATCTACATTTTCAAGAACTGGAATGGTGCTGACCATATTTCATGAGGATATCTTGAAAAAATCATGTTCAACAGTTGAGGAGGACTCAGATCCTAAAAAATATTTTCCTTTATCAACTCCTCATGGAGTTGATGAAGCTAGTTTATCTAATATCTTAGAAGACTTCTAGGTCATCTCCTAATCAGGTGAGGAAACCATGACACTCTTTCCTTTTTCAGGATTTCGAATTTGGGTTTGTTCATCAGAAACATGGATAACAGTATGATTTTCATGTTCATCTTATTCCTCTTAAAAATCTTCTTCTTCTCCACCTTGTTGTTCAACCTGTTATTTATCTTATTCTTCATCTTCATCTTCTTCTTATTCCTCAACTTCTACATCAAATTCTTCTTCAACATGTTCTTCAGAAATAGATTTAGAGACTGAACTCGAAAGAGTTCAAAAACTGTCTTCCACTTCCCTTAAAACATCATCATCGTCATCTTGGACTATATAATCTTGCATTTCTGGAACATGTTATGATAAAACGAAGACATTCCTAGATTTCGGTATTTCCAGAGTGGCCACCGGTTTCTTATTAACAACTTCAGATTCCTGATATTTTTTTCTACAGCTTTCAATAACGACTGGCACACTAGAGCTTCCGAGGATTTCTTCTTTCAGATCTTTTTCTTCTTTAATTTCTCAATATATTCAGCTTGCTTGATTTTAAGGCCTTAGCCTCTACGAGATTCAAACAAAAAGTAGGATATAATTCCTCTCTGGTATCTTCCATTTATCTCCCCTATGCAACTATTCCATCAAAATAGGCTTTTAGTTTAATTGCAGGAGGAGGTGATGATACCAGGATTTCAGAAACTGGTTCTGGCATGATTGCTTCATCATGTATTTTTATCTTTGGAACCAACTTTGATGATTCTGGAACATCACCCTCATTCTGTAAAACAATTTCTTCAAAAGTTTTTTACTCCTGTAAAAACTATATCTTCATCCTCCTTAGAGTGTTATCACTGAGCAACAAAATCTTCAACGGATTTGAGACTGGTCGGCATGTCAGATTCAGCTCATGAAGACACATGAAAATTATCCTAGAGATAGTTTCTAGATATATAAGGATCTGAGATTTGATGGTTCCTCTTTTTGTTTATTGGATGGTCCGAAATATATACATGATAAATTTAATCGTTCTTAAGTTGACAAGGAAGTCTAAAAAAGATATCACATATCTTCAAAGAATCCTTATCTCTATTTCTTTGAATAATAAATCCTTGTATCTAAAGAGCTACAATCTTGTGATTCGTTGAAATATTTGTAATCTTCGTATTATTAACAAATTTGAGACCATGAAAATCCGGAGGCTTTGATTTCTAGAAATAACCATCCTTCTTCGGATGTTTTTGAGAACAAAGAAGAGCCTCCCCTTCATACGGAATGTTAAGAACATTTTATGCTTTCTTGTTGGAGACTGTATATAATTTTTAATAGCACTTGAACTCAAACATATCCTTACCATCCTTTTCAAAGAAAGAAATAGATTCATAGAACTAAATAAGGAGATTGGGTTAAATCAGATCCCGAGATTTCTCCTTTTCCCCACAGACATTTTCCCATCCATTAAATCTTATCACCTTGGAAATAAGGTTGTTATATTTTTTCAAACAATATAGGACATACCAATCTTTCTATAAATATTGACCAATACTTTATCTCCTTTCTAATCGGCATCTGATATGCCGAGGATTCAGAAGTCATCCATGGTAAGGGAAGTAAAGTAATCGGAACAAGAACATTTATGGAAACAGATCTTCAGCACTGGGATCCGTAAGAAAGATGCGGCACTTGATAACGAGGAATACCTTATATAGACATGGCTATGACTTTTAAATGCCCATATAATAATAAAACTGCTGAAAAAAATCAGATCTGATCTAACAGTTGAAAATGGATGTTGAAAAAAATATGAATTCCGATCTTTTGAAGTAAGGTTAAATGGGATTTAAATTTTTTTAAATAACCAACAACTAAAACAAAGGATATGAGAGTCAAAATATAGAAGGTATTCCTTTTGGAATACTCGAATTAATTTTCCTATATTATATGAATTCTGTTGGATTTTTTATAAACTGGGATTTCAAATCCAAAATTTTTAAATCAGAAATCTGATATTTTCAAATCTAAAATTTTGAAATTCAAAATTTTCAAATCAAAAATTTTCAAATATGAAATTTTTAAATACGAAATTTTTAAAATTATTTTGAAAAAAATATGTACTAATATAAAGATTAGTTTAATGTTAGGAGATGACTTAAACAAGAAATAGATATGAATGATTACCTTATAGAGATCATTCATAGATTTTGTTTAATTTATTAAAATATATCGAAAGGTAATGGATTTGTGAAAATATCATCAAGTTTCTATTGTGTTCCGAAGAATTGAAGAATAATATATTCTTTAACAGTGTGATCCCTAAGAATGTGATGTCTAATATCTATGTGATTTATAAGAGAGTGATGTGCATGGTTGTTACTTAGGGAAATGGCACTTGAGTGATCACACATTATTTGAGTTTTATTAAAACTCATTCGAAATTCTGTGAGTGTGTGTTGCATCAACAACACATGATCACAACAAATTCCAGCTACTACATATTCAGATTCAGTATTGAATAGTGCTACAGTATGTTGTTTCTTTCATGACCAAGAAACTAAGGAATATTCTATGAAATGACATGTTCCAGATGTACTTTCTCTATCCATTTTACAACTACCAAAGTCAACATCCGGAAAAAAAATTAAGTTCAAAAACATTTCAAGAGGAATAAAATTATCCCGAATATAAAGATCCCTTTAAATACCGAAAAAATCTTTTTACATCCTTTAAATGGTACAGTTTAAGATTTTCATGGAATCTTGTACATAAGAATACTGAAAACATTAAATTAGGCTGACTTGCTGTTAAGAAAAGTAAAATTCCTATTGTCCCTATATATGATGTTGGATCCACAGGTTTCCCTACTTCATCAATATAAATAGTTTAAGTTGTTCCTATAGAAGTACTTATATCTTAATGTTGTCAAACCCAAATTTTTTAAGAAGATCTTTGATATACTTATGTTGAGATATGTAGGTTCCCCCTAGTTTTTGAGAAATTTTAAAACCAAGATAAAATGTTACCTCACCCATTATACTCATCTCAAACTTAGATTTCATTAGATTCACAATAGAATAAGTTAAGGATTCTTGAGTTGATCTTAAGATGATTTCATCAACATAAATTTAAACAATCAAAAAATATTTATTATTTTTCTTAAAAAAAATGTTTAGATCATCAGTTCCCTAACATACTTATTTTTTTGAAAATATCCTGAATGTCAATCATACCAATATGTAGGGGCGTGTTTAAGTCCATATAAAGATTTCAAATGTTTATAAAAATAATTTGTATACAATGTATCTTTAAAGCCAGGGGGTTGATCTACACATACTTCCTCTTCTACATAACTATAAGGCCCTAGCCTTAAACCATACTTAATCTTGAGTTATTACAAGATTACACATTGAGGATCTTTTCAGGTTTAGAGTTTTAGAGAATTAGATCATAAAACATGCATTACATTCCATATATAAACAAAGTGGTTACATAAAGATAGTATTCTCCATTCCCATCAATGGAAACATATTTAAAATAAAACATGGATTATTTCTTGACACTTCCTTGACACTATCATCATATCATGTACCCTTCCCTTGACCTGTGAAAATCATTTCAAAAAAAACTGGGGATGAGCATAAAAAGATCAGTAAGGGATATAAAAATATGGAAAGGAAACATGGGTACATATATACCTAAGGATGAGATCATACATTACCCATAAAATACAGGCACTTTAACATATATCAAAAAATCATGAACAAATCATAGAAATCATAAGACATAAAGGTAACTTGAGGCATTCATAACATTCTTACGTAGGGAGTAACCCTCTTGGTTACGTTTGGAATACCCATCACAGTATATTCCCTAAATCTCTTTAGAGAAACCTTAACGTTTCACTCCTTCACGTTACCCATGCATTGGAGAGCTATATCGGGCTCACCCGCCCTTAGTTTATCACGGAACCACCCGTCTTCAAAAAAATTCCCAAGAACCATAACATAATCATATCACATAATACATGCATAAAGGAAACATAAAATTTCCACCTTTAAGTCACAAGATATCAATACAACACATTGATATAAAAAAATTATGAAAAACATTTTCAATACCCAAAGAAAAGAAAAGTAAAACATGGTATTTATTTTTCTTTTAAAAAGAAGGTATGGCTTGTAGAGGAAGCCAAAACTCAAATAATGGTCACGACGGCGGAGAAGTCGTTGTCGCCGCATACGTACGACAAAAACATTCCCTTTTGTCGTTTAGTAAATTCTTCGTATAAAAAAGATTCCTTTTGAATAAACGTAAAATTCAAAGGGGTTTATACACCGTATAAAATAAAGTTGTGTATAAAACAAAATATGCCTCAATAAAAGGAGATTGAGACGAAGTCCCATACCTCGTATCCGACTTGACCCGACCATTCTTTAATCTCCTGAATAATAAACTTGAGATAATCTATACTTGCTTATGAACCTTTTTCAAGTTCATTATTCCTTTTATACCATGTTATGAACATCATGTAATCATTTAAGTTAATAATGTTCATTTTTTCGGTATTTGGTTCTTAAGACAAAAATAGACTTCTAACACTTACATGTTGTTAATTTGGTCAAAGATTCGTTATATCCAGAATGATATTAATGATTTGGATAACATATATATCATATATATTCATAATATACATGTATTTATAATATTACATCATATTTAGAGGTAAGAAATGAAATGCACCGTTCACGGAGACGATAAGCCGTACGTACGCATGAACGCTACTTCCATTTCTATTTCGTATTTTCTGGAATGGAATCATAATGATATAATAGTATATTATAATTCCAGTATAATAACATATATAATATCATTAACATTATCCTTTACACATCCCATATATGGTATTAACGAATCAAATCACTTTCAGGGGGCGGTAGTCCGCACTTCCTAAAATGAAGATATCGTGTTTACCAATAATGGAAACCATAAAGCTATGCCCAAAATGAAAAAAACAAAAGATTAATGAAAACATAAATATATTATATATCATATATAAAAATAGTGACATCATAATGGCCACCTTTGAAGGTGTTAAATGAGTATTGATCAATCATCGTTTCGGGAGGCAGAATTTCGCCATCCACGGAAACCGTATGTTCTTTAACCATTTGATGTAGTTGTGTGAGAGTGTAGCTCAAATAAATCTTATAACAACATCCTAGTATATTGAAGATACTGGTGTTGTTACAAAAGAAGTAAATAAAAAGAGTTTAGGGGGTTGGAGAAGCAAAATAAAACAAATGAACATGAGAGAATGAATTACCTTTAAAAGTGTAACTCCTTTTGATTTGAGCCTAAAGGCTTCCTTTGAAAGGATTATGCCCAAATGGAATCCTCTAGGATGAGGAGAGGGATGTGGAGAGAGTAAATGGGCCGGGTTTGGACGAGCCAAAGGCTTGAGGAGTGTGTGAAATGAGGTAGAGGTGGGGGCCTTTTATAAGAGGAGAGGAGAGGCACTTTTGGAAAGTAAAGATAAGTTACTTTATTTTAAAAAGAGTTTCGGATTCAAAAGGTCCCACATTGCTATAATTCGAGGATAAGGTGATAAGGCTTCGAAATCCACTCATCCAATTGGTTTTGGACATGTGTAGGTTTTAGATTTTTCATTAGCTTTCCATTTTATTTAAATCGTTAAATAATGAGGTCATCGCTGAATCATCATGATGTCATAAATTATTTAATTTATTTAAAGTCAAAAAATTATAAAAAAATACTATGATGTATGAAATCTTTTTCACTTTCCAATGGCTATTTATAATCAAAAATCTGATCTTTATAACCCCATGTAAAAATTGTTTTCATAAAACATATTATGTTTGTGTCATTTTTACTTTTACATTAAATAAAAAGTTATTTATGTCATTTCCCAACCAAAGTGTATCCATGGGGTCCCCAAGTTGACACATGGCTTGTCTTGGTCGGCCATGACACAACCAATGAGGGTAGGACATGTGTCAAGCTCATCTTATTTTATTAAAGCATTATTTTTACCTTAAACTACACTAATTACCATTAATCGCGATTAAAACTTAATAAGTTACTATTCACCAAAAAATTATTTTAATCTCATTGAACCAAATTTTACTTCTTAATGACAACCATGTATGTCGGATTTTTGAAATTCAAAACACAGTGATGGAAAAATTTCATTTAAACGGAAAAATCAGTTTTTATAAGTACCACTTAGTGGTTTCACTATTCATCAAAAAATCATGTTTTTTAGAAAATTACCAAAAATCCACCCTAAGCTATATTTGATATTCCGAATTCAAAAATGAAGTCTATTTTACAAAATTCAAAACATATAAGTCACATTAATTAATTTAATAATTAATTCCCGCTGTCAGAGCAAATAGCGTGTTTTTATGAAACAATAAGTATCAAAAGATTGATACCAATTTAAGTGCAATTTCAAAGTGAAATTAATTACAATGACCACCATTGGATTAAATGGTAAAAATATATTCTAATTTTACTTCAAAACCAATTCAAAAGATAATATAATCATATAAATAAATTAGATTAAAAATCAGTTTTGATGTGAAATGTAGTATTTTTCATTATTCATTAAAAAAATTAACATTGTCAGAAAAATACCAAAAATTCACACAAAGTAAATTTTGATGTCCCAATCATAAAGAATAAGTTTATTTTGACAAACATAGTTTATAAAATTGTCAAAAGATAGATTTAAAAAGGGTTTTCAATCATAAGGCAATAAAACAATCTTTTAAGAATATTAGCGTATTCCACGCTTAAGATTGGATTTATTTTCATGTTATGCCTCTAAAACACTATCTTAATCATTAATAGACATAGATAAAAATATCTATTATTCATTACTTACTTGGGATGTTACATCCTTCCCCCCTTTAGAAAATTGCGTCCCCACAATTTATTTACTTATCGAATAAATGGGGGTACTTATCCCTCATTGCATTTTTAGATTCCCATGTTGCCTCTTCAATCATGTGGTTTTTCCACAAAACCTTTACCTGGTGAATCACCTTATTCTATAACACTTGCTCCCTGTGGTCAAGAATCTGGACCGGTTGTTCCTCATAAGATAGGATCTCTTCCAGCTGAACTACCTCTGGACTCAAAACATGAGATGGATCTGGCATATACTTTCTCAACATCGAAACATGAAAAACATTGTGTACCTAAGATAAACTCGGAGGTAAATCCACTCGGTATGCAACTAATCCAACTCTCTCCAGAACTTCGTATGGTCCAATGAACCTTGGACTCAACTTTCTGTTCTTACCAAATCTCATCACGCTTTTCCAAGGAGAAACGTTGAGAAAAACATGATCACCTACCTCGAAAGATAAATCCTTCCTCCGGTTATCCGCATAACTCTTCTTCCTGCTCTGAGCTGTTCTCATGTGTTTCTGAATCAGCTGAACTTTTTCTACCATCTCTTCTGCCAATTCTGGTCCCATCAACTTCCTTTCACCCACTTCATCCCAGAAAGCTGGAGTTCGACAACGCTTCCCATATAATGCCTGAAATGGTGCCATCTGTATACTGGAATGAAAACTGTAATTATATGAAAATTCATCCAAAGAAAGATGTTTGTCCCAACTTCCCCGATAATCCATAGAAGAATCTCGTAGCATATCCTCCAATGTCTGAATTGTTCGTTCTGACTGCCCATCTGATTGAGGATGAAAAGCTGTACAAAAATTTAATTCAGTACCCAATGACTTCTAAAGGCCTTTCCAAAAGGTAGAAGTAAACCTGGGATCACGATCCGATACAATGGAAAGAGGAACTCCATGTAAGCTGACAATCTCTTTAAGATACAAACGGGAAAGTTGATCAAGAGAGAAAGTATCTCGTATAGCAAGGAAATGAGCAGATTTGGTCAAGCGATCAACAATAACCCAGATTTCATTATTACCTCGAGATGTCTTCGGTAATCCAACAACAAAGTCCATGAATATATTCTCCCATTTCCACTATGGCACTGGTAAAGGCTGAAGCATCCCTTTCGGTAACTGCCGCTCTACATTAACCTGTTGACATGTCAAACACTTCACAGTAAAATCAGCAATATCCCTTTTCATTCCATCCCACCAGTAATACTCCCGCAGATCTCTATACATCTTAGTACTTCCCGGATGAACTGAAAACGGAGAACTATGAGCTTCACATAACAAATCTCTCTTCAACTATGAATCACAAGGAACACACAATCTCTTCCCAAATCTCAAAACACAATCATTATCAATGTTGAATTCAGGCAACTTACCTTTCTGAACCAGCTCTACCTTTTTCTGCAACTCACTATCTTGCTTCTGTGCTTGCTTGATTTTGCCTGATAGAGAAGATCTCACTGATACCTGAAACAAAACAGAAGGACTTCCTACACCAACAAAATCTATGCCAAAGTTCATCAAATCCTTAACCAAAGGATCATGTTCCAAACACAACATTGCTCATGGAGCATTACTTTTTCGACTCAAAGCATCAGCCACTTTATTTGCTTTTCCCGGATGGTAATGAATTGTACAATAATAATCCTTGATTAATTCCAACCATCTCCTCTGTCTCATGTTTAACTCATTCTGAGTGAATATATACTTTAATAATTTGTGATCAGTATATATTTCAGACTTTACTCCATACAAATGATGCCTCTAAATTTTTAAAGCAAAAACAACAGCAGCTAATATCAAATCATGTGTAGGGTAATTTACCTCATGAGTTTTCAACTGTCATGAAGCATAAGCAATTAACTGATCATTCTTCATTAGGAAGCAACCAAGTCCTTTCAATGAAGCATCACTGTATATAAAAAAATCACCATTCCTGGAAGGTAGTGCCAAAACTGGAGCATTCACCAATCTTCTTTTCAATTCCTGAAAACAATCATCACATTCTTTTGTCCAGATAAACTTAACACCCTTCCGAGTTAGCTTAGTCATTGGACTAGATAACCATGAAAAATTTCTAACAAACCTTCGGTAATAGCCTGCCAAACCAAGGAAGCTACAAATCTCGGTTACATTTGTGGGTCTTGGACATTCTTCCATAACTTTTGTTTTTGCAGGATCAACAGTTATTCTATCTTTAGAAACAATATGACCAAGGAAATAAATTTGTTGCAACCAAAACTCACACTTGCTGAATTTTCCATACAGTTTCTTTTCTTTTAAGTTTTGCAAGATAACCCTTAAATGTCTTTCATGATCCTCTTTACTTTTAGAAAACACCAAAATATCATCAATTAAAACCACCACAAACTTATCCAAGAACTCATGGAAAATTCTATTCATTAAGTCCATGAATACAGCAGGTGCATTGGTTAGCCCAAAAGGCATTACTACAAATTCATAATGGTCATATCTCATACGAAACGCGGTCTTCGGAATATCTGCCTCCTTTACCTTCAGCTGATGGTACCCCGATCTCAGGTCAATCTTTGAAAAAACCTGAGCTCCTTGGAACTGATCAAACAAATCATCGATATGAGGCAAAGGATATTTTTTCTTAACAGTGATATTATTCAAGGCTCTATAATCAATGCAAAGTCTCATAGAACCATATTTCTTTTTAACAAATAAAACAAGATCACCCCATGGTGATGTGCTAGGTCGAATGAAACCTTTCTCTAATAAATCTTGCAATTGCTCCTTCAACTCTAAAAGTTCAATTTGAGCCATTCAATAAGGAGGTTTTGAAATTGGCTTAGCATCAGGAACTAAGTCAACAGTAAACTCAACTTCCCGATCTGGTATTATTCTAGGCAACTCATCAGGAAAAACATCAGGATACTCATTTACCACTGGCACATCATTAATCTGAACAGTTCCTTTATTTTTAACGATGTGTGCAAGGTAACATTCATTTCCATCTTTTACAAGTTTCTCGGCCTCTTGATAAGTTATCAATAGTAAGGGTTCATTCTTGTACACAAACTGAAAGTCTTTCTGAAAAGAAACTTCTTTAGCTCTACAATCCATCTTAGCATGGTAAATAGAGAGTCAATCCATACCCAGGATAACATCAAACTCTACTAGAGGTAGAACAATAAGGTTTACAAGTAGGTTCTTTCCACAGATAAGGATAGGAAGATTCTTATAAATTCTTTTTTCCTAAACATTTCCCCCAGGTATTTTTACCACAAGTTCATGAGTCACTTCTTGAGATGGTATTCCCATTTTACTAGAAATGTTTTCAGAGATGAAAGAATGTGTAGACCCCGAATCAAACAATACACTGGCATAATATGAAAAAACAAACAAAGTACCTGATACAACTTCATTTGATGGCCCGCCGTTTGCCGAAGTAGTTGGAAAATATTTCACCACCCCTTTCTGCTTGTAGTCTAACTGCTTCCCATCACTCAAGATCTTTGTCGGACACTCGTTTTCATAGTGACCCATCTCATTGCACTTATAACATTTCACTAACTATAAATCAAATTTTGTATTACCTTCACCTTGATCCTTTTCAGTGCAATCACGAGCCTTATGTCCCATCTTACCACATCGGTAGCACTTTCCAGAATTCATAAGACATTCCCCAGCATGCCTTTTGCCACATTTATCACAAACTGGAAATTTAGTTTTCTTACCACCAGACTTTTTTGATGAATTCTTACCTTTCTCCTGCCAACTCAGTCTCTTCTTCTGTTGGTTGTTATAGAACACTTGGTCATCGACAAACTCCATTTCCACCTTCTCAGCACATCCAAAAATCTTTTCATAACTTTTAAACTCACAAGAAGAAAATGCCCTTCGATATTATGGCTTTAATACTGAGTAAAAAAGATTGATTTTACTATCAAGGTCTCAGATAAAATTTGAAGCATACCTTGCCAATCGAGTGAACATTTCTTCATAGGTAGCCACTGAGTCTTCCTCTTTCCTCAATTCAAAGAATTGATTTTCCATCCTAAGTCGAACAGCCTTAGGAAAATACTTCTAAAGAAACATACCTTTGAATTCATCCCAGTTGAGAGCATCAATCTCATCAGCGTCCCTGATATTTTTAACCATCGACCACCACTGATCTGCCTCACCCTCCAAACGGTAAATAACAAGACTAACCTTTTGATTTTCTGAACACCCCATGACATCGAAAATTTTCTCCAGTGCTTTAATCCACCTTTCAGCTAACACAGGGTCAGATGATCCTCTGAATGATGGGGGATGTTGCCTCATGAAATGTTCAACCACTGACATGTTCCTCTGCGGTTGATCTGGATGATCTCGTGCATGGATACCACCACCATTTATCGCTTGAGTCAACTGCGCCATTACTACAACAAACTATTTAGTTCCAATTCTGACTGTCTCGGGATGCTGATTCGGAAGGTTATTTCCTTCTGTATGCCTTCCTAGCACTGCTTCCCTATTTCCTCTGTGGAAAACCATTCTGAACAAACATGTCTTAGATGAAGCAACATGGTAATCTTCAAATTCTATATCATTTCAAAAAAAATATTTTTGGACAATCATCTAATAAAATTCTAACTCCTAAAGTTATCTAAACCGACCATTGATACCAACTATAAGGCCCCAGCCTTAAACCTTACTTAATCATGATTTATTACAAGATTACACATTGAGAATCTTTTCGGGTTTAGTGTTTTAGAGAATTAGATCATAAAACATGCATTACATTCCACATATAAACAAAGTGGTTACATAAAGATAGTATTATTCATTCCCATCAATGGAAACATATTTAAAATAAAACATGGATTCTTTCTTGACATTTCCTTGACACTATCATCATATAATGTACCCTTCCCTTGACCTGTGAAAATCATTTCAAAAAAAAAACTTGGGATGAGCATAAAAAGCTCAGTAAGGGATATAAAAATACGGAAAGGAAACATGAGTACATATATACCTAAGGATGAGATCATACATTACCCATAAAACATAGGCACTTTAACATATCTCATAAAATCATGAACAAATCATAGAAATCGTAATACATAAAGGTAACTTGAGGCATTCATAACATTCTTACATAGGGAGTAACCCTCTTGGTTACGTTTGGAATACCCATCACAGTATATTCCCTAAATCTCATCGGAGAAACCTTAACGTTTCACTCCTTCACGTTACCCAATGTATTGGAGATCTATATCGGGCTCACCCTCCCTTATTTTATCACGGAACCACTCGTCTTCATAATAATTCCAAAGAACCATAACATAATCGTATCACATAAAACGCGCATAAAGGAAACATAAAATTTCCACCTTTAAATCACAAGATATCAATACAACACATTGATATAAAAAAATTATGAAAAAAATTTTCAATACCAAATAAAAAAAAGTAAAACATGGTATTTATTTTTCTTTTAAAAAGAAGGTATGGCTTGTAGAGGAAGCCAAAACTCAAATAATGGTCACGACGGCGGAGAAGTCGTTGTCGCCGCATACGTACGAAAAAAACATTCCCTTTTGTAGTTTAGTAAATGCTTCATATAAAAAATATTCCTTTTGAATAAATGTAAAATTCAAAGGGGATTATACACCGTATAAAAGAAAGTTGTGTATAAAACAAAATATGCCTCAATGAAAGGAGATTGAGACGAAGTCCCATACCTCGTATCCGACTTGACCCGACCGTTCTTTAATCTCCTGAATAATAAACATGAGTTAATATCTACTTGCTTATGAACCTTTTTCAAGTTCATTATTCATTTTATACCAAGTTATGAACATCATGTAATCATTTAAGTTAATAATGTTCATTTTGTCGGTATTTTGTTCTTAAGTCAAAAATAGACTTCTTACACTTACATGTTGTTAATTTGGTCAAAGGTTCGTTATATCCAGAATGATATTAATAATTTGGATAACATATATATCATATATATTCATCATATACATGTATTTATAATATTAAATCATATTTAGAGGTAAGAAATGAAATGTACCGTTCATGGAGACGGTAAGCCGTACGTACGCATGAACGCTACTTCCATTAATATTTCGTATTTTCTGGAATGGAATCATAATGATATAAGAGTATATTATAATTCCATTATAATAAAATATATAATATCATTAACTTTATCCTTTACACATCCCACATATGGTATTAACGAATCAAATCACTTTTAGGGGGCAGTAGTCCGCACTTCCTAAAATGAAGATATCATGTTTACCCATAATAGAAACCATAAAGGTATGCCCAAAATGAAAAAAAACAGAAGCTTAAGGAAAACATAAACATATTATATATCATATATAAAAATAGTGACATCATAATGGCCACCTTTGAAGGTGTTAAATGAGTATTGAACAATCATCGTTTCGGGAGGCAGAATTTCGTCATCCACGGAAACCGTATGATCTTTAACCATTTGATGTAGTTGTGTGAGAGTGTAGCTCAAATAAATCTTATAAGAATATCCTAGTATATTGAAGATACTGGTGTTGTTACAAAAGAAGTAAATAAAAAGAGTTTAGGGGGTTGGAGAATCAAAATAAAACAAATGAACATGAGAGAATGAATTACCTTTAAAAGTGTAACTCCTTTTGATTTGAGCCTAAAGGATTCCTTTGAAAGGCTTCTGCCCAAAGGAAATCCTCTAGGATGAGGAGAGGGATGTGGAGAGTGTAAATGGGAAGGGGTTTGCCGATCCAAAGGCTTTAGGAGTGTGTGAAATGAGGTAGAGGTGGGGGCCTTTTATAAGATGAGAGGAGGGGCACCTTTGGAAAGTAAAGATAAGTTACTTTATTTTAAAAAGAGTTTAGGATTCAAAAGGTCCCACATTTCTATAATTCGAGGATAAGGTGATAATTCTTCGAAATCCACTCATCCAATAGGTTTTTTCCATCTGTAGGTTTTAGATTTTTCATTATCTTTCCATTTTATTTAAATCGTTAAATAATGAGGTCATCGCTGCATCATCATGATCTCATAAATAATTTAATTTATTTAAAGTCTAAAAATTATAAAAAAACTACTATGATGTAGGAAATATTTTTATCTTTCCAATGAATATTTATAATAAAAAATCTGATCTTTATAACCCCATGTAAAAATTGTTTTCGTAAAACATATTATGTTTGTGTCATTTTTACTTTTACATTAAATAAAAAGTTATTTATTTCATTTACCAACCAAAGTGGATCCATTGGGTCCCCAAGTTGACCCATGGCTTTTCTTGGTCGGCCATGACACAACCAATGAGGGTAGGACATGTTTCAAGCTCATCTTATTTTATTAAATCATTATTTTTACCTTAAACTACACTAATTACCACTAATCGCGATTAAAACTTAATAAGTTACTATTCACCAAAAAATTATTTTAATCTCATTAAACCACATTTTACTTCTTAATGACAACCATGTATGTCGGATTTTTGAAATTCAAAACACAATGATGGAAAAATTTCATTTAAACAGAAAAATCAGTTTTTATAAGTACCACTTAGTGGTTTCACTATTCATCAAAAATTGATGTTTTCAGAAAATTACAAAAAATACACCCTAAGCTATATTTGATATTCTGAATTCAAAAATGAAGTCTATTTTAAAAAATTAAAAACATATAAGTCACATTAATTAATTTAATAATTAATTCCCGCAGTTTGAGCGAATAGCGTGTTTTTATGAAACAATAAGTATCAAAAGATTGATACCAATTTAAGTACAATTTCAAAGTGAAATTGATTCCAATGACCACCATTGGATTAAATGGTAAAAATATATTATAATTTTACTTCAAAACCAATTCAAAATATAATATAATCATATAAATAAATTAGATTAAAAAGCAGTTTTGATGTAAAATGCAGTATTTTTCACTATTCATTAAAAAATGAACATTGTCAGAAAAATACCAAAAATTCACACAAAGTAAATTTTGATGTCCCAATAAAAAACAATAAGTTTATTTTGACAAAAATAGTTTATAAAATTGTCAAAAGATAGATTTAAAAAGGGTTTTCCATCATAAGGCAGTAAAACAATCTTTTAAGAATGTTAGTATATTCCATGCTTAAGATTGGATTTATTTTCATTTTAAGCCTCTAAAACACCATCTTAATCATTAATAGACATAGATAAAAATATCTATTATTCATTACTTACTTGGGATGTTACAATAACCATTAAGAAAATCACACTTTACTGCCATTTTTTAATGTTTATAACTGAAGAAATCCGCGAAGGATAGAAGAATACGAATAGATTATAGTATTGATATAGGAGAATACAGTTCTTCATAGTCTATGCCTTCTTGTTAGTTATAGCCATTTGCAACTAATCATTCATTCTTTCTAAAAATGACTCCATTTTCATCGCATTTGGTTTTAGAAACCCATTTTACTCCAATAAAAAAAATGTTTTCTTAGGTTTTTAAACCAAGGTCCAAACATGATTCCTTACAAATTCATTGAGTTCATCTTGAATAGCCTTAATCCAAACGTCATTTCCCAAGGATTCTTCAGGAGTCTTTGGTTCATATTTGGAAAGAAATTCAACATGTTCAACTTCATTACTTATAAAACTTCTAGTTCTTACAGGTTGATTAACATTTCTAATGATATTATCAATGGGAAGATTCTTATGTAACAACTGAATTGGATTTTGAAAAATCTGATCATCAACATTGGTTAGAAAATCATCAGATATAAATATTTCAGAAATATTTTCTTGAAAATTATTCTTCTTTGAAAGATCTTTTATCAAAAGTTTATGATCAGTTTTAGAAAATATATCTGGAAAAGATTCAGGTTGTTTGAAAACTAAAAGATCATTTTCATCAAAATTAACATGTACTATTTCTTCCACTATGCAAGTGTTTTTATTAAAAACTCTATATGCCCTAGAGTTAGTAGAGTAACCTATAAAAATTCCTTCATTAGATTTTTGTGCAAACTTAGGTATGTTATCCATGGTATTCACGATAAATACTTTGCATCCAAAACCATTTATGTAAGAAACTTTTGGTTTTCGGCCAGTCCATAACTCATAAGGTGTTTAATTATGAAATGGTTATATTAAAACTAGATTTATTGTATAACAGGCAGTGCTTACTGTTTCATCCCAAAAGTGATTAGCTATAGAATATTCACCCAACATGGTTCTAGTCATCTCTTGAAGAATACAATTTCTTCATTCAACAACACCATTTTTAGGAGTTATTGGCGCTCAAAAGTTGTGATTAATACATTTTTTACTTCAAAATGATTCGAAAACAATATTTTCAAATTCTCCACAACGATCACTATGAATAGTTATAAATGGTAGGTTTTTCTCATTTTTAAGTTGATCTATAAAGAATATAATATAAGAAAACTCTATGGATTACTTTGCAAGAAAATAGACCCAAGTAAATCTAGTGTAATCGTCAACTAGAAAAAACACATAGTATTTTCCTCCAATACATCCCTTTTGTGTTGGACCTAATAATTCCATGTGCACTAACTATATGTCATTATAATTTGTAACATAACTTATAGATTTAAATCTAGATTTATGTTTCCTTCCATATTGACAAGGATCACAGAATTTTGAAGAATCAAACTTACGTTCTGTTAGATCCCAAACAAGTTCTTTCTTAGAATGATTTCTGTGATTACATAGGTTACAATGTCCTAGTATTCTATTCCAAAGCCATGATTTATCTTCTAATGCACTAACGCAATGTAGATCATGACTTCTAAGGTCTTCTAGGTTTAAGGTGTAAACATTCTCATGCCGAAGGGCAGAGAGAATAAACTCATCCTTGGAATTGTGAACAAAGCATGTGTCATTTATAAAATTCACAAGGTAAACATTATCACATAATTTTATTATTATAATGAGATTGTGCCTAAGGCCTCTTAAAAAAAGAACATTTGAAATAATATCTTTACCAAGAAGAATAATATTACCAATACCGACAATTTCCCCTTGATATTTATCTCTAATGGTTAATTTTCCGCCATTAGTATTTAAAATCTTTTTGAAATAGTCTTTCTTACCAGTCATGTTCCAGGAACATCCACTATCCATGTACCATATATTGTTGGTACTTCCATCATTATCCTGAAATTTAAAGAGTTTATTTTTTGAAATCCAAACTTGCATGGAACCAGAATTTTTAGATAATAAAATATTGGGAAACTATATTTGATTATAAAAATAAGCTTTATGAAACCAAAGGTATTGAACTTTATTTTATGAAAAATTCTTCTTCCAATTCCATCCACTTTGACATTTAGTACAAAAAGGGTCTCTTGAAGGAACACAATAATTGTTTCTGAAAATAGGTTTTTCATGAGAATAAACTAAACCCTGATTTTTACCATGAGGTTGGATATGAGAATACATCTTGTCAACATTTTCCTTACCAGAAGTAAAAAATTTCATGATGTTTCTTCATGGAATATATTTAATATTTTTATCTTAGGTCAAAATTCTTATTCTCAAGAATAACATATTTAGAATTATGTTTATCCTCAAAAACATATTTTTTTTAAAAAAAATATTTTTAAGATCCATAGATAGTTTATCCTTCTCAGAATTAACATCTTTAGGTTTATTAGATTTATATTCCAAAACAACATTTTTCATATCATGATCTTTGGTAAGATACGAATTTTCTTTTGTTAAAATAAACACTCTAGAATTTTATTTTCCTATTTTCTTATAAACATTAGAATTTCTAATATCAAGAAACATAGAAAATCTAGAAACTTCTCCATAGGAAGGAAAATCATTATCATTATTTGATGAGGAATATTCTTCATCTGAAGAAAAACCTCTATGTGGAAAATTTTCACTTAAAGACATATTGGTTAAGGATTTATCATTTCATACCTTAGCCATTAGACAATGATATTGAAATGGACCTCTGGCTATTAAACCAATATTCTTTTTCTAAGGAGATTCATATTCTGAAGAGTCATCAATAGAATCTCCACCACTAGAACTCCAAGTGTCATTTTCTTTCAAGACCTTATTATTCATTGATCTATTGAACTTGTTCTTGTTTATTTTAGAATTTCTGTCTTTCTTGTCTCGCGTCTTAAGCCAGGGACAATCAGGTCTAATATGACCAGTTCTTCAACACTCATAACATGTCACTTCTCCATATTTCTTATCTTTATCATCTTTCTTCTTGTATCTATATTGAATGTCCTTCTGTCCAAAAATCTTGTTTATCCTCCAAGCCAGATTTTCTAACTCATTTTATGTAGCTTCACATTCACTAGATTCAGATTTAATAACAACCTTCTCAGATTTTGAACTTTTAATTGTCTTAGGAGTCTCGGATTTCATATTATTTGAAGTGGTTTTAAAATAAACACCTCCATTTCAATTTTTCTTCTTGTTTTTATTAGCATCCCTCTTCATTATGGATTCATGATGAAGTCATGTTCCGAAAAATTAATCAAGAGAAATTTTAGTGACTTTCCTATTTTCATCTATAGTAGTCCTCTTGGATTACCATTCGTTAGGAATGATGTCAATATTCTTGTCAACAATAGTTTCATCATATAAACCATTCTCACCCATGGATTGTAGGCTACTGAAAATAGTCATAAATAATTGTTTTACATTACATATGGGTTCTCCATAAGGGAAGTAGAAACCATGATACTCAGCTCTATGCATATCTCTTCTAGTTTCAATGGCATTGGATGTTCCAAAGTGAGTTACCTCAAGCCTCATCGAGATACTATTAGCAAACTCATAGTATGATATTTGTCTATATATATTTCTAGTCATGGAACAAAGCAAAGTATTACATACCTTAAAGTTCACCTGGTGTTCCACCTTTGCTGGATTAGTAATGATTCTATGTTCCATCTCCAGAATATTATAGTCTCCAGTTAACATAATGTAGTGGTCTACACCATTGTTAATCAAAAAGGTCTTCATTATGCCACTCTAGTACTTATAGTCATTTCCATAAATGATTGGTGGTGTAATACGATTAATATTATCTAGAGATCCAACATGAATTCCTTCTATACTACAAATAATATTTCATTCCACATAACATGTTATAAGTAAAGGTATATATAAACAAATATGAATAACTTATGAAAAATAAAACTTGAGAAAGAAAACATATATGTGGATATAAATATTTCAAATACTTCCTTTTATACCAATTTTAGGATCGAAATAATGATGTAGAAGATCAATATACAAGAGGGGTGAATTATTTACCTTAAAAATTCCTTTGGAACCATTAATGTTGGTATAAAAAATTTATAAAAAAAGTTAAATAAACATTCACAACACCACTTAAAGAATCCTTTTCATAAACATACAACATTAAGATAAAGACATAAGAATGATTTTATAAATGCAATGATTCTACCTTAAAGAGTATAGATTCTTTAACATAATCAGAGTAACAAAATTACAAAGTATAAGAATGTTATAGTTTCTAACATTAACAAAATTAACAAACAACAGCATAAATAAAACAACTTATAATAGTAAAAAAGTAACAATAAGATTATTTTAACCCAAATAGAAGGGTATCCAATAACCTTGGAAAAATGTTTCATGGTTTATACTTTCAAGAATGTATGTCTTACCCAAACCCATGTTTGACCTAAATCCGAAGATCAATATCTATCTTACTATCCCTGAAAGCCCTCGATTTAGAAGGAAATCAGAACCTCTTTCTTCCAAACCCAGAAGCCCACGATCAGCATGATCGAAGTATGAACAAAGCATGTCTGAACAAGTTTTTCATATCTGAACAAGTTGATCATGACATACGCACGAAGAACTGAGAGTAGTAAGAGCGTATCTATCTAGAAATCACATCACACATTTTTTCACACAATGTTCAGTCGATGTTAATCCACTTTTCTGAACTGTTCAAATGAGCTTGTATTTATAGGACAATCTTCCCAACGGTCGGCTCCACTCCAAAGTTCATATTTTCCTTAAATTTCATAGGGAACTGGACACATGGAAAACATATAATGGTTAGTTTGTTATAGATTGTACGACATATATTCAAGTAATAGAAATAGTGTTATGTTAAAGATAAATGTAAAGAATAAGAAATATTGGAATCTGATATCACTAGAATGATACATTTGGAAACCCTAAAATTATGAGAAAAATAGATACTTATGAAAAAAATTATCAAGAAATCGTATTCATAAGAAAAAGTATATCAGATTGAGAAACTGGCAATGAATTTGTTCTAGAATTGGAGTGATGAAATCAGATTCACTTATACACCAGATTCAGTATCATGAAGATCTACATCATATATAAACTAGAATCGGTATTGAATATCAGCATCATATATACACCAAAATCGGTATTGGTGATCAACATCAAATATACACCGAAATCAGTATTGATGATCGACATCACATATACACCTGAATCGGTGTCAAACAAATCGGTATCATATATACACCGGAATCAGTATCCTAAAAACTGAATGACTTATACACTGGAATGAGTATTATAAAAACCGAAAGGAAAATCGTAATAGAAGATTTGTACATATAACTGAATGAAAAATCTTAATGACAGATCATGTAAAAATAACTGAATGAAAAAACTGAATAACAATTTCGGAACCTAAAAACAGAACTTAAGAAAAAGAGTTTGTGATTTTAAAATTGTAAAACCATAAGTAATGGAGAAGTCATAAGACAACCTTATATACTCAACAAGGTATTGTAATTGGAGAAGAATAAAAGGAATGCAAAGAAATTTTATTGAACACACATCAAGTAGAAATAAAAATTGTGTGGAAATAAGAGTCATCACGTTATAATTTTTTTTATTAACTTAGAAAAAAGTAATGAAAAATTGAAGAGATATATCAATGGGAATCAAAGGTAGTTTACTCATAAAAAACATAATGGAGAGAGTAGAAGAAATATAAAATGGATAAGAAGAATGAATAGATTTATCTATTCATTAATAAGGATGGATATAAAGAAAAAAAATCACTATTTTATTAAGAATATTTCACCCACTGACAAAATTTATAATGAATGTTTAAATAATGTTTATAAAGGATAAAAAAATATGGCGGAAATTTAATGGATATTATATAAGAAAAAAATGAGCAATGCTCAATAGTATTCATGTATTGCATTATAATATATGAGGAGAAGGCCTATGGAGTTATCTATTCATGGTGGAAGAACCATGGAAAATAAGTATAAAATAATGAAGCATCAATGGATGAATCAGTTAAATGCCTTTTTATTCCCACAACTAAGAGATATTTCCAACTAAAAAAAAATTAACACTTCATATCATATCTAGAATTAAATTTATACAAGTAGTGTCATAGAAAGTAGAACAACCACTATGACATGAAAGAAATTTGTAATAAAATATTTATTCGACCATGAACAAAAAAATCTTCAACTTTAGTTTGTAGAAGTACCCCCATGCTCATTGAATTTAAATTGGAATTAATTTTTGTGGATGCAGTGCCTTCTTATGGTGGGGCATGATGCTTGATATATGTATAAAATAAAATAAAACCTATTTATATGTTGATAGATTATTTGAACAAGATGGATTAATGTGTGGATGATATAAAAGGAAATAATATACAATAAATGGTGTACAAGATATTGAATTTATTATTTTTATCTAGAGAAAACAATAATATCAAATGGTGTTAAAATACAAAATCTAATTGATAAAGTGGTGTTGAATATGCAATTTTTTTAATAATGAGTCTATATATTTTATACTTTGACGAATATATGTAGTTTTTTAGAGATAGATAAAGAGGGATAATGGTATTGAATCCCTATTTTTAATTTTAAGATATTTCAAGATGAATATACAGGAAAAAAGTTTTGTGGGGACATACCATATGTAGTGTCTCATTACTAAAAAAGAAGAAGAAAACATCACGGGAGATGAAATAGATTTCATGAAATTAATATTTATTTATTTATATTATAATAAGTGGTATCAGAATATTTTTTGAAAGGATAAAAAATATACAAGACAGATATATCATAACCAATTAGTGGTTATTTATATTGATTTTAATTTAATTACTATGTTATATGATATTATGAACTACAGATGGAGTTTTTGATGAATCATAAGGGATATTATTTCATAATTATAAAAGGGGAATCCATGTGATGAAATTATTTTCATGAAAAATAGGTGGATCGAGATTTAATCTATTTATACGTGGTTTTGTTTGGTCTTACATGTGTTATAACACATAAAATCTAAAATCTATCATTTATTTTCACAATATTTTATATTTCTAAATGTATACAATCATATTCTATGATAATTCTGAAAAAATAAAGATTCACTACTTTATAGTTGTTTTTTAGTGACATTGAAAAATTTCATGTTGTTATCCTGAAAGTTTATTTCCTATACAAAGTTCCTACGTAATAGGATTAGGATATTTATCAACAAGTCAATTTTAATTGGTATATTAATATATAAAAATTTATAATGTGAATTTATATGATATTATGATTTTTTTTGAAAACTCGATGTTCTAATACATGGACTTTTTTCATAATACGTGGAATTATTTTCTGTCAAAATAGTTGATCAGAGACTGAAGTATAGTTGTTTTATCAGATAAAATGTTGTGTCAAATAACATTATCAAATTACAGAATACTGAAATAATATGGTAATAAATAGAACTAGATGATGAATAACTAAAATTTATTGTGGTGTTCTATTATGTGGCTTAAAAAGTGTATATAGTTTCGAAAAGGTTTTTGAGACACTAATATCAAATAATTTGGAAGTATAATGATTGATAATGGATGATAACCTAACCATTTAATATGATTTTAGATAATTGGAGAAGAATAATAGATCCCTTGTAAGAAATTAATATATAAAATATTAGATATCAGGAGGAAATATAATATTGTAACTATGGAATAAAATTGAGAGGATACTCCCCTTTGGATTTTATAGGTGTAAGGGGGAGACATCTAGAAGTAGCCCCGATATAATTCTATTAGAAAGGGGGAGTGTTTAAAATAATTAATTTAGATAATAGTAACCATTTAATTTTATTCAAAATGGGTTAGATAATAATGAGAATCCTATAAGATGAATGTTGGAAAAATCAAAATCTTATGAAGTTCCCAGTTGATCTTGTAGTCATGGATTGGTGGAATTAGTGTAGAAAAAATATAATCAAATTCATTAGACCAAATTTTTTAACCCCTTATAGTTATTAAAACCACTATCATTGTTAATATATATGAATCAATTTATATATTACCAAAAGACATCATGATATAAAATATTAATGGAATATAAGAAAATAAACACCTAGGATTTTAACATGGTTCAATCACAATGTGGGAATCATCCCCCATTCCATGTTTGGTTTCTATCCAAAGAATGATATGTTCACCATAATATGAAAGTGAATATAATAATTTCTATTTAAAAGTTATTTATACCATATTATTCTATTAAAATATATCTCGATTAGTTCTTCATACAACCTCATTATAGACTTTAGCCTCCTAACTGGAATAATGGAATTATTTATACTAGAACCACATGTCCTCAATGTTCCTCTATAAAATCTATGAATAAAATCATCTATTATCATTATGATATAATATGTATCAAATGTAATATCATCTTCCACAATACTGGTCGTCATCATCCTCTTAAATATAAATTAAACATTAAATAATTAATTCATGTACTAGATCATCTAGAAACAAAATTTTTAGAGCTCTCAATTCATGTTTTCTATTTACAGAATCCTCTTGGCATTGATATTAAACTTATAGTTCTAGATCCTAAATTATTTAATGTAACTAATTATTAGGATTCCATTGGTTGATAACTCTATTAATTTTGCTGACTCTTCACTTCTAATTTTTTAAAATATTTCACCACCCAATTTCTCACTTCTATACAAAATTTCATAAATAAAGTACCTTTTATATATCCAAAAATAGTCTAATAAATCTATTAGAATATAGGATTACAATTACCAATTTCTAATAACTAAGTTATTTTTTATCCAATATTTAATATCATATAAAATAAATACTGATCACTCAATAATTTTTGATTTAGAAAGACATCGTTTCACCAATTCATATTGAATATTTTGATTTTCTTCCATTGTACATATCTTACTTCATGCCCAAATTTATTTACTCCTCCAAAACATATCATCAATTTTTTTTAACTCATAACTATCTTTTCTATATACATTTATTCTTTGAAAAATCCCTATAATGGATCTTGAGAATCCAATGTTATCGTTCAAATTCACAAACACATCTTCCTATCATTGTCTTATGACATATCATCTCGACATCTTATATTGACACTGTATTTATTTTATTTATATCTTCTAGATTAGCTAAACCTAAAAGTACCTCCAACATCAAAGGTTTGAATCATTCCTGCTTCCAATCTTCCATAGATTCATAGTTATTTACCATGGAGGTTAGTCAATTAAACTTTTATATCATTGAAACATTTTATTTAAATTAAACAAATTTCAATAGAATTACTATTTTTTAAAATATCAGTTTTTAGATACTTCCTTCCTGATCTCTATATATACTATTGATTTCTATCTATCAGTGAATTTTTCCCCAAGATTATGATATTTTAAAATTGCATCAAATTTAGGTTACATGATTCCTACATTTCAATGTTTAGTTATTATATTTTATTAATTTTATTATTTAATTTCCAACTCAAACTTCTCCAAATGTAAAACTTTTTTATCATTACTCAAAAAAAAATCATAGGTTAATTCATACTGAGTTTTGTAATCCACAAAACCATATCATCTATGAAAATGGGTTCCCTTGAGCTAACATTATAGGTTAAAATCTAATTTTAATTTGTACATTAATAACACTTTTTGAATATTCATTTTCTAAAATTCAACTAATCCTGAATCATAGTTGATCCAAAACAAACCGTGATATAATTTTAATTAAATGTACATAATAAAATCATATGAATTAACCACGGATCATTTATATATCTTTTTTTATCATACTTTTCAAAGAAACAATATATTTAGATATCCTGGTAACATATCATCTTTATCCAATCATCCAATAAAATTGAATTCAGAATCTACAACACCTTATATTCAGAAAATCAATTAACTTACATTCTTTTTATTATGACCTTTATATAAAAGTAAATGAAAATTACATATTATTATTAATATTCAACTCCCTTTAGTTATTTTCCCCATCATATGTTGGATGGAAAAAGTAAATGGCCCATTCACAATTTTTGTGTTTTTATCCACTTTTCAAAATGAACCTTACAAACATTATGTGTACTCTATCATTTTAGTTTCGACATTCCATTAACCAAATTATCATTCTTCACATTATAAAGATCCATCAATTTTTTCAATTGGTTTTGTTGATTTTCATATTTCAGTGTTATTCAAAAAATATATTTTTCTTGAATTGAAATATCTTATGTAGTAATTGAGTTTATTTTAAAATTTCATAATAGTCTTGGTATTTCCATTTAATTTTTTTTATACCATATAAAATATATCTTATAGATAAACCACTGGCTGCAACCACAGAATCCAATATTATATTAAACAATGATTTACATGAGTGTATATACATTATTATATCCTATTAAAGATTATCATCATCCTTCAATACATCACAACTCAACATGTGGCCTATAGATAATAAACTCCAGAGATTCCTTTATTCTAGTCGCATTCCTCCATTATCATAAAGCTAAAGGTAATCATTTAATACTAGATTCAATATATATAAACATAATTATTTATTCACTAAAATATAGTCTATAGTTCTCTAAATAATCCTTATCACATTTCATTAATTAATACATAATGTTATTTCATATATCATAAGATATATATATCTTCTACATCATAACATTAAAACACTATTTATTCTGTCGTATATGAAATTAATATAGATACCTTTATTTATAATATCCCAAATGTAGTAATGGAAGACACCCATTTTCTATCATGTAACTAATTATCTTATGGTATGTTAAAAGTTAGAACACCCTTAGGTAGAACCATCTTCTTCATCACCCATTCCATTCAACATTATTATATATTAAAATGGCCTCTAATTGAAAAAAATAAAACACATATTTATAACAATCCAATTGGGATATTCAATATCCCCATTTTCATTTGTTTTTTTCACCACCAAATATAAATTTTTTATTGAAATACACTTTGAGAAGATGTGAGAAAACCTAAGTCAACATAACTGATGAACTACGTACTAAAATATCTCGAAAATTGATTAAAAACTATACTAATATTGTTCGACTTTGAAAAATTATATACCTCCCAATGAAGTGGAATACCTATTTTTATTTGTTTTCATTAACAATTTTAATATTAAAAATATTAATCCTCACCAATTTTTGAAAATATATTCAAATATTCATTCAAAACATTATTTTAAAAAACTATAGTGCGTAAATAATATATCCAAAAAATACATTATTCAGTAAAATAATTTCATATTTTCTTCAAATCCTCAATTATACTAAATGTATTTTCGGTATTAATTGAGTGAATAAGGACATAACATTTCCTTTATAAATTATTTATACCTTATTCATATCATTGTATATATGAGCTATGATTAGAGTAGAAAACTAATGTGACTATCCTAGATATAAAATCAACATTTAAAAGATTCACTAGGTGATACAAATTCAATAAAGTGATTTTTGTGGGTTTTCATGGGAATAGTTAATTAAAAATACATTATACATCCACCTCAAAAACATATTTAAAGGATAAACCCAAATGGTTTTCCCCACATAAAAAACAATGTATTATTTCTCATTAACAATATACATTACAACATTTTGTTTAAAAGGATTATATCGATAAGAGTTAGTAATGTATATTCCATATAACTTATTAAAGGAAAAATTCAATGTATAGAGTTCTATATTTTATAATATCATCATCATATGGATATTTTATATCCATTTTTATAACATCCATGGATATATTATTTTTCCCCATCATATAGAATCATAGTGTTAGGGTTCCTCAATTTTATGATGTTATGACTTTTTTGATCATACATACCATCCTAATAAGCCTCCATAATCAGCATCTATTAATCATTATAAACCATAATGTTGTAATCTCCATCATTATTAATCATCACAGTTATAATATACTAAAATCTTTTGGTAGATCATTCCTATTGTGTGGTGAGGGGGAAACATGAATCAAATTAAATTGAAACACAGCACATTGGATTTATCAAAGGTGATATTATAGTTATATTCTACATATCACTTTAGGTCTCTATATAAATTTATTCACATAAAATGAGTCAGATAATGAAAATATTTCATAATATATTATTTAATAAGGTTGAAATCCATTTCACATTAGTTAGTATAATACGATTTATAAATTTCTATCAATATAGAAACTTATGCAAATTAATAACCATAATATTTAGAATGATTCAAGTGAGGTAACAACCTGATTTTGTAGAAGTGAAATTTCATGGGATGCATGGAAGTCTTTTTCACATATTGTATAATGTAACATTCCTTCTTTTTCATCCCTCTATTTTATTTTCTACATCGAAATATTATTCTGAAATAGTTATCCAAAGTTTGAAAAAATGGATCAAAATATCCCATGTCTTTGATACTATCTTCACAACACCTTTTTTAGTACAAGTATTATCTAATACGTTCATCATTTTTGCCATAAAATTCTCTATCCTAGGTATTATTGTCATGAAAATTATAAAATATTGACCAACAATATATCATATCCTATAGAGTTTCATAAAATCCATTAAGTAACCATAATATAATGACTTATGATTATATTAATATTTTTTTTTCAAAAATGTCTTCTAAGAAGCTTAATTTTTTATTTATTAATTGGAATGTTTAACTTTTTTTCCAAATTTCTTCCATTTTATTTATAATTCATGAATTTTATGATCTTATATATGATAGAAACATTTATTCCACAACTATATTTCTATTATTTGATGTGGAAACCTTATTTACTTCCTTTTGGGGTTTTTATGGTTGATTAATTCAATTTTTTATACCCCAATGTAGAATTACCATCAAGATTATTATTATTTTTTTATCTTTTAGGTACATATCTATATTTTAAAAACCATGTGGTGTTGATATTTTTTTCATATTAAAAAATATTTTATTTAATTTCTTATTTTACACACAACACCATACTAAAATGAATCCATGATAATTGAAAATTAAATTATTAAATATTACCATTATTGTATAGTATTTAAATTAGTAGGTATAGAAAGAAAAAAACTATTATGAAATATATTCAAGAATGAAATAGAATCCGGAAGTAGATTTATCACTTTTTATGTTAATTTTTATGATATTTAAAAGGATTTAGTTTCACTTAGGTTTTATCAATACCAATCCCATGTTGAATTCCAATTATTATGATTTGATAGAAATAATATTCAAGAGATGATCTATATCATGTAAATTTAATGAGATCCATTCTAGAAGAATAAAAACCCCTGAATGGATGCATAGCATACCTTATTCTTATATCATCCGTAGTGATCTTAATGGGATATATAACAATAAATTAGGGTGATACACAAAATTTATTATAACTGTAATATTTTATTTTTCAAATTTATTCTATACAATTTATATTTTGAAATTTACTAAATAATAATGTTTATTTACAAATTTATTTACAAAATAAACATGGTAATTTTATGAATTGGATTTTATTTTCTTTAATGAGAGATAAAAATTATATTGTAGATAAATATAATATATTCATAAGAATAATATATTAATACCAATATAATTAGAAATTGATAGAAAATAATTGAAATAGTAGTTAAAATTATAAATTTTTTTCCCTATAATAAAAGTTTTAAATAAATTTTATTTCCTTTAAATAAAATATAAATAATATAATTTAAATTTTACCAACATTAAATAAATTTTTATTTTATAGTAACAATATTTTCTTATAGTGATTTTATTTAAAAATATTTGATATTTGTAAAATCTTACCCATTTTTCTTAAACCATTAATTTTATAAAAAATGGAATTATTTATTTTTTTTGAAAACAATTTTATATAACTAAATATATTTAGAAAATAAAATAATTAAAATCAAAATAGTTTTTAAGATTTATCATTTCCATGTTTAACATTTTGGAAACATATATAATATTTTACTCTAAAAAATCATTTAGTTTACTAATATTAAAATTATTCTACATAACTTATATTAAATAATCTAAAAAACTAGGTTTCATATTCTGTATCAATTCTTAAAAATTGATTAATATGTTTAATTTCAATTTTAGATATAAAAATAAGATTCAAAGGATAAATGTTTATTGTTACGATAATGGTATAACTATATTTATGAAGGAATCATTTTATTAACACAGTCTAATTTTTATGTATTCTGGTAAATTAAACTATTTTTAAAAAAAATCTATTATAATGTTTATTTATAAATATATATAAAATCATTAAATTTTTATTTATTATTAAATGATATTATGAACAAATAATAGAATATACATTATTTTTGTCAATAAAAAAATTTCTTATATCATAATGATTTTAAAATAATGGTTAATTTAATATTATATTGAAGTTCATTTAAGTTACTTTGAGTATATATTTAGGTTAAAAAAATCAAAATAATATAACCGGGGTTATATTATGTATTTTAGAAATAAAAATTATATTGATAAACACTACATACAAAGATAAATAGAAAAATGAACCGCATTGAAATAATATTGTAAAAGACTGAATTTTTAACAAAATGAGTGTAGAAATTAATGGTTGTGTATTTCTAGAACCATTATATCCCCTAGATAAATTATTTTATAATTTTTTAGTATTTTTAACATGAATTTCTAAATAAAATTATTGAATTATAATGGGTACACAAAAAATTATTCTTCTCTTCAGATACAAATGTGGATAATGTCCATCAATTCATTATATATCTATTCTCTAAAATTTACATAAAAAACACTACTGTTTATCTCCTCCAATTATACCATCCAATGTTCATTAGAATTTTTCACCAATATTTATCATAAGAACTCCATGTTCAAGGATACTTTGAAAATTGATCTCATTTTCTAAATGTGGGTTTTCTATACTCCACAGTCTTTTATTCTCAATATCCCACTTCCAAAAATTTTATAGTCATATATTATCCTAAAATCAGAATAATTAATATTCATAAATTGTAATATATTAATATATTGTAAATTATTTAATTCATTCCATACAATAATAAATACCAAACAACATTGATCATGCATATGTGTAGACTACAACCTCCATGAAGTGATGTAGTTCATTTTTCACAACCACCTCTCATGGATGGTAGTATGGTTGGCCAAGAAGAGTGAATTTATTCCCTATTTACTTAATATAATTATTAAATGATAATTTATAACATTCAATAATTACATACCATTTCTTGATAAATGGAAATTTTAATCATGTGAACATTATTACTCTCGTCCCTACAAATAAGGAATTTCCTATTTCATCACCACCATTATTGGTTATTATAATAATAAATATAATTAAGATATATAATAATTATTAAATTTTTATTATTCTATAAAATTTATATTATAATTACATATAATCAATTTCTTACTCATTAAATCATTATAACAAGCTATCGTTTAGACCGATTTTACCACTGACATGAATAACATTACAACATTTATATCATGAATGATTAAGGAATATAATATAATTAAAATATAAATCAATATTAATTTGTTTATTATTTTTTAAATTAATATTTAATGGTTTTATTTATATTTATTATTATATATATTAATATATCACTATTTGATCGCTAATAATGTTGAAACTAATTCATCAAAAATTCAATTTTCAAAAACAATAACATTACAATCCACTAAATGAAAATGAAATATGATAAATAAATGAAAAAATGATTCTATTATCTTGGATAGTAATAATGGAATTTTTTCAAAAATAATAATCTACAACACTATTATAAAATTAGTATAAAAAATCAATCATAGTGTCTAGTACTCAATATGGAAAATAAACATCAAATGATTAAAATATTTGTAAAAAATGGAATTGAATGCTATTTATACTGGTAAGGAAATAATAATATGGTTATAAAATTGTTCATAATGTTATTTAATTTTGTTAAATATTATGTTATATTATTTCAAATATGTGGGACTTATATTAATGGTTATTTTACTCCACATTCAATTATGTGAGAATTATTTAATGATTCACACCATATTGTATTTTATATGGGTTATTCAGTTAACTATTTCCATGAATATTAATTTATATATTTCATTTAATGTTATTTAATTTTATATTTTATGTAAACCCTAAGATGTTCATTTTATTATTACATTACCATTACTATAAGGGATTATTCTTCAATGTCAATTTCAAATCAGGATTGTTTTTTTGAAACAAAACCAGTCTAGGAAATGTATATTCTCTTTGATTCTAAAACCCAATTAATTTTCTTATACTCTATAATTACTAGGTTTTTATATTTATTATTGCTAATTAACTTCCCCCTTGAATCATTCTTTTTCCTATTGTAAGAGAAACTGAAAAAACCTCATCTTTTCTATCTAGGAATATTCACTTCAGTGTCCTTATTCATTGGATACATTTCGAGATTTCATTTTATGCACCTAAAAAATTGATTATGGAAATTTTATACTATTATATTTTATATATGAATATTATATGATAAATCTTAATTCTTTAGATATGGTTCATTTATTAACTATTTGAAAATAATTTCTTTTAAACGATTTTATTTGAACCCAACATTACATCATTTTTTATTTGTATATGATTGTTCCTCTCTATGGTTTCATGGTTTCAAAATGAACTATTTGTTATTATATTTTTATGGAATATTTTTATTTTAAAAATAAATTTCAAAATGGTCAGGGTTATTTATTATTATAATTTTTTATTCCAAATGCTCATAAAATGTGTTTTTTGATAAGTGTCTTTAAATTTTGACATATTTTGTAAATAATCTTGGGAATTATTCAAATGATACCTTCCACCTTTTTTCTATATTTAGTATTTATTTTTTCTCTATTAGTGGTGTGATCCATCACTGATTATGTTTCTCTAAAATGTCAACTCAATATAAATTTGAGTATTCTTCCAATGCTGTTTTATAGGAAAATACATTATTAAATCTTTTTATATAAGGGTGTTCACCAAGATACCATACATCAATTGATTGTGAAAATTATTTACTAAAACAAGTACCTTTTAACTTTTTTGTGTAAATATCCTATTCCTCATCATCTTAATTAAATGAAATTTTCCTGGAATTCTACTAAATATAGTTTGATGCACATTTATTTTATGTGGGATTATCTTGTTAGGTTTATTAAAAGAAATTTTAGTGGTTTCCATATGTAATTACAAATCAATTGAATATAAAACCCACTTTCATTCAATGGGTTCTTTAGGATGGGATGAATGAAACACATTTTTAATCTTTCGGTTTTTTATGATATGATGAATGACTGATTAAAAGTGGCACACAAAGGTATTGATGAGTCCAAAGTGGTATGAAATATCATCATCCAATGTATTTTCCAAAAGACTATATCTAATGATAAATGTATATGTGGGGACAATTTTATTTCTTATAATAATGTGTTCTAGTGTGTTACTCATGATGTTGATGTTCACTATGGTAATATTCAGGCCAAAATTCTATTATATCATGTGTCTAAGTTTTCATGCATTATGTTTATTAACTATTGATTAATTTTTTTTGTATTTCATGCTATAGTTTATTCCAAACCTTATTCTATGAAAAATTATTTAATATCTATTCTTTTTTTGGGTGTGATTATCATATGATGATTCCATGTACATTGGTTATACCCATATTATCACATCATGTTCACTTATGATATTTAATTTTTATATCTTAGTTTTACCCATATTGATAATTTGATCTCACCACATCCTTATATATCAATCCCCCTGGTTATGATGGTGAATATTACTTATGAGAATAATAGTAAGAAATATGTAATGTATCCATTATAGAGTAATTTTCACCAAAAAATAGACTTAGAAACCAATGTATGTAATAGAAAATACACTGATCCATTACCATTCTAGTGATGTTTTATTATTGTGAGAAATAATGTTTATCTTATAGAAGTGATATAAAATTAAATATTTTTTATTGGGTTTCAATATTTATTATCATATTAGGGTTTTGTTATTTTTATAATTACATTAGTTGTATTTGAGGATTACTATAGTTATTCTTATATAATGAAATTAGATAAATTTTCTAAAAACACTAGGTATAAGTCCAAGGGATAATTCTAAGTATTGACTATTATAATGATTCATTATTTGAATTTTTGAGATTGTGGATTTCCTAGAAAATGCATACATTTCTGAACACTAAATGTGGATATGGGATCTAGAAGTTATGTAGCATTGGGTAGTAACTATTAAATTTGTGTATGGGGTATTAACACAATCAAATCATGGTTTATAAAAAATAGGCTTAACTATATAAAAAGTTTGAAACTCCAAAGTTTTATGCTTTGATTTATTTACAATTCTAAAAAATGCATTATGATGGATATGAATATACATCAGTTAAAAAACATAATTGAGAGTGGTCAAGGATAACATAGAATAAAATCATATATATTCAGGAGTAAATGTATAAATTAATGGATTTTCACTTTTATGGATATAGTGTATGTTGAATTTTGAGATCATACATTTTATTAATTATTTGTTTTATAATAATAATAATAATTCCATGAAAATATTGAGACATTTATTATTGGGATTGGGGTAATATTTACATAAGAACCTATCATAAATAATATTATACTGAATTTAGAGTTATAATTTTTTTTGAAAGCTAACATGATGATTTTCAGTAGTAATACATTTTTAGGATGCTTCTATGAGATTATTTTTGAATATACAATTATGATATCAATTTTTTAACACTATTTTTAATAACTTTTTGTTTAATATGTTTTTATATAATGGATTATCGAATTTAAATAGTGGTGTGCTCAATAATGTAGTGATTTCCTCAGTGAAAAACCAAATAAGATATGATCTTGTTTGACAATTCATATGGTTATGCCTAGCCAATTATTATAAATCATTAATATAAACATGAAAATCTACAATGAAGATATAAATATAGTTGTATGTAATTTATTATGATGATTATTATGAAAGAATGAATATTCAATTCTCATAATATAAAAAATGTGGTAAAGGGGACTCGACGGAATGTATAAAAGGAACTAGAACCTGTTTTAGTTATGGTATAGGATGGAATCATGAAGCAAACATCGGGAAAAAAGGAATATTTTTAGTTGAAATGATTTATGAAATAATTTATAATATTAAGTTACCACTTGTATTTTAATTTATATATTGTGTAAAAATTATAAATTTACAAATTCAATTCCTAATGATAAGGTGTATCATTTTAACGACCAAGTGTTTATTAGTCATATTTGTTTCAAGAATAAATGCATGTTTTTTATTATATTATATAATATTATTCACATAACCAATATATAATATCCAAAAAATAATTTATTTAATTTCTAAAAATTGTTATTTTAAACAGTTATAAAATAAATAAAAATTTCAAAACTTACTACAGGATAAAAAATTTAAAATATGATGTGGGAAAATATGAATCAGCCCAATCTTCTATAATCATTACCCACACATCCAATATGATTGAAATGAAACAAAAAAATTAGTAAATAAATTAAAAACATAAAAAATGGAAGCAATGATCCTTGAGAGGAATTGAGTTGAATATTGAAAGAAAAAAATTAGGTGGTATTTATTTTAGGTAAATTAACCTTTTGAATAGTAATATCAGTGTTTGGAAAAGTAACCTTACCTTTGGAAATAGTAATTTAACCTCGAAATTATAAATATTTTTATAAATATTACTAATCATGATTAATTTAAGTAAATATAAATATTATAATAACAGAAAATAAAAAACATGATTAATAAACTCATAGAGAATATAAGATCTGTTTTAATAAAGTAAATTTTAAATATTTTTATAAAAATAAATATTAATATATAAAAAATTAAAATAAGTTTTTTAGAAATTTATTTGGATAAAATTAATATAATATTTTAAACTATAATGTTTAAATTATCCAAGGGAGATCTCATTGAAATTTTATGATATATAGAACTTTCATATGAATAGGAAGAATATAGGTTTTAACATAACTAGTGTATCATAAATTAAATAACTCAGGATTTAATAAAAAAATAATAAATTATATAACTTTATTTTCATCCATGAAATATTTTATTTCAAAAATTATTAATTAAAATACAACAAATGAAATTTATTATCACAAAATGAACATTTCAAAACCTAAATTCAAAAGTAATTACTTATTATAATTTTTTTTCATTATTTCCACTTTCATTTTTAATAAACTAATGAATTTGAAATATAAAGGGGATTTAATTCCCTAAAACCATTATATTATATTATATATATTTGATTTATAATGTTAATAATTAACTACTAAATGTTTTAGCTCTAATATAATAATTTATTCAATGCTTTATTCATAAAATACACATATCCTACAGTATAAAAACCCATCTCCCTTCCCATTGAAAACCACTCTTCCCACCCATTCCTAATCACATGATATAACAGAACAATCCCTCTCAATCCCATTAGAGTACATAGAGAAAACCTAGAGAAATCCAAATTAATTCCCTAAGGGAGTTATAGTGTTGTACCTAGAAGATAAACCATTGAGAGAGTTTTTCTCTATTAACAATTCCTTACTTTCTTCATCTCTTTCTTTATTATCCCAATTACATTAAAAACCAGACACTATAAAATTTATTATGAACTATGATAAAATTATATTAGTGTTTTTATCATACTTTAATTATCATATTTATGAAAGATATTAATGTTATAATTCCCTTCCCCTCTCTTTCGACAATGTCACGTTAAAGGTCGGTTAACCACCTATGGGGAACTTCCAATTAAATTATTATAAAAAACGTAGTAGATTGATTGTATAAATAATATAAAATATATAAAAGTAATAATTTTTTTTATTATAGTCTTATGGATTTATTTATATATTTCTATAAATTAAATTGAATTAAAATAGAGATATCAAAGTGGAAGAAGAAATTTTTAATAAACAAAATGATTTGAAAACATTTCAATTTCATTATTAGAAATTAAGAAATAAAATCCAATGATTATAATTGATAAATAGATTTAAAATTAACAATAATTCACTGATATATAACATTTTTAATAAATATATGTTTATTATTTTATAGGTGAAAAGGATATAAAATAAATCAAGGATTATGGTAAGGGGATTCTCCATCCCAACTCATTTTCTTGCGGTTATCCCTCTTTCAAAACCTATTTTTTTAGGATAATTATATAAGGATCCATAAATAAAATTTAGTTAATCATACCATTTATTTTTATGGATATAGATGTTTCTTATTTTATTTTACTACAAATACAATGATTTTCCAAAATAACTCTATTTTACCCTTTTCATTTGTTCAACCCATGTTTATTAATTAAATCATGATTAATGAAATCATTATTAATCCCATTTCATTACATTAGTAATTTCATGTTTATGATTTTTATACATTCTATGTGGATGTATGATTATATAAATGTTATTATGTGATGGGGTGGATTGGAATTATATATCCCTAAAACTCATTAGGCAATGTGATGTATATCATTACGTGATGTGTATTTTGTGTGAACATGAAGCCAGGATTGTTCACAATGATGATTTTATGGTGATGCAGATATGTTATGTGTGAGCATGATGCTATATTTGTTCACAAATATGTGTGGTATTTGACTATTAATACATGATGTTTCATTTTTATGAATTTAGAAATTACATTCCATTATCACATCTTCCCTTCATGATGTTGATGTTATCTTATGCTTTTGATATAATGATGATGATTATTATTACACATGTTATATTGATTCAAGTTATTTTATTCATCCTATTACCGGTTGTTTAGCTCCCCCCGTCCACTGATGTATATCCTTAGGTGATTACATTTTCTATGGAGAATAGATGGACCAAAAATTATATAAAAAAGAAAGAAAGAAATAAATCATGTTTTTTATTATTTAAAAATTATGTGTAAACCCAATATTTCCAAGACAATGAACCTTTTGACCATTATTTTGTATCTCTAATATGTTTTTTTTATTAAAAATAATATAATTATTATGAAATAAAATCATGTTCACTATAGTTCGTATTATAGAAAAGTTTAGTTAATTTGCGAAATAGGATTAGAAATCAAGGGTGAAATCCATAATTATAAGTATCTATATTGTTAAAAACATAAAAAAATACTTTTAGAAAAGGATAAACCTAAGGATCCTATATGATACGACTTTAGTTTTTGTTTTTTAAAAGCATAAATTATTCCTTCTTTGTTGACATATGTATTGTTCAAAATATTTCAATTTTTGAACATTGTGGGAACCAGGATAAACCAATCAAACAACCCAAGAGAGGGAAAATAAAATGATTTACCAAATGAAATCTCAAATTCAATATTAGGTGGAGTTCAAAACAATATTTTAGTGCTTACCACGTTGTCTATAGGTATAAATAATAACCATAACAATATGGTAGAACATAATTCAATTAAGAGTGATCCATTATCTATTGAGACCTTTATAAGAAAGAAACAAAATTTTTTTATGGAAAAACTAATCTAGTAGTCATGTAATAGTTGGTTAACTCAAAAAAGAATATCTTATTTTGGGATCCATTTTTTTAGAAGGATAAGATGACTCTGTCTATCTATAATTTATATGGAGAAGCCGACCAGTGGTGATAATTTATAAATAACACTATTACAAATGAATGAAATAGAATAAATGAATTGGGATGAATTTATGAAAGCATTTTTACAAAATATTTCCCTCAATACCATCAATAAAATATAAAAATATAATTAATTGTGCTAAAAAAATAAGATGGTAAATTTGTCACATATTAAGAGGGAAAATTAACAAGGCTTTCAAGGAACACCTCTAGTTTTGTTATCAATAATGGAATAAAAATAGATAAGTTCATTTGTGTCTAAAAACCACACATTAAAAAGGATAAAGCTATAAGATAATTTTTATGTTCGGAAGAAGTGGATTTATTTTCTCTCATTGTAGATTTGGAGTTCGGAAAATGGTCCCATGGTTATTGTGATTAGAAGAGAATAATGGATTTTAAATTTGGCTGGTCAAATAAAAATAGATGAAATAGGATCCAACTACTCACATGTAAAAAATATGGGAATAGAATCAAGGGAATTGTATCAAATTTATATTTAAATTATTTATGTGTGGAAGAGAAGGACAAAAAGGTTACAAATTTCTATTACATAAATAATCTGAAAAATACGATGGTGGAAAATAAGGTACCACCTAATGCACCAACCAAGGTTCAATGAATAAACTATAGGGAGAAATGGAAATATGAATGCCGGTGAACTAAACTATAGGTCCCCGAGGGTAATTAAAATTACCTAAATCAAAATGAAAAGGATCAAGGGAAACCTTATTCCATCACTACTACTAAAATAGAACATGAAAGTGATTTCTTACATAGTACACTTCCTATTTACTATAGAATGGAAAATGGTTTATTTGATTCAAGTTCTACGAATTAATTTTTATCCTATGAGTTTTATAGAAAATTTGAATAAATTCCCTAATACCTTGAGGTAAATATATTTTTAATAACACCTTGTGGTGAAATCATTGCATCACATGTGTTGGGGTCTACTCATATTGGTTTATGCATGGATATTCTTCTAGTGTTTTTTAAAATATTTCCTTTTTTCGAATTCAAAAATAGAGTAAGAATTGACTGAATCTATTTATATTGATCAGTCAGCTACTATCTATAAAAGGAAATATCTTTTCATATTTCCAATAATACCATACATCTCTATAAATTAACGGAATACCAGGAATCTCCTTTGGAAAATATTTCTATGATGTGGGTGTTTTTAAAAGAAGGAGAAGAATAGATTTCCCAAATTTTTGAGTCAAATCAAGGTATAATCCAAGATGAAATCTCCATTGTTAGGTAAAAGATTGATGTATTTCATAATGAGATATACATAATTATCTGAGATGGTGAGGTATATTTCTAAATATTACTCATACATGGAGCTACTCTTATGTCCGAATGAACCTAAAAGATGTCCCCAATCCAACTGGAAGAGTTAAATAAGATGCTAAAAGGATATATTGAATAAGGGTCCATAGGCCCTAGTGCATCACCATGGGGTGATCCAATACAAAATTTTCAAGAAGAAGGATGGATCAATGTGGCTGTGTATCAATTACTAGGAGCTCAACATAATCACTGTACCACCCGAGACTTTTATGAGAAATACTTTGTTTTTTATGTTATATAAATCATAAAAGGAATCTTTCACTACACACAACACTATCTTGGCTTGATTTACACTCAACCGCGGCCTTCCTCGATAGCTTGCGTCGTACCCAATACCGAGTTTCACTAAACAACGATATGCTATTAAAATATTATTAAAACTAGTTGTTATGAATAGTAATAACCATTTTTTGAAATTTTCAAAATTTTATTTTTCAAAATGGACTTCATTTTTGGATTCGGAATAACAAAATTAGCTTAGGGTGAAATTTTGGTACTTTTTCGATAACTTTCATATTCCGATGAATAGTGAAAATTACTAAATTTTAATTAAAAAACAACTTTTTAATAGAAATAATTAATAGTGATAAATTATAAATTTGAGTGGTTTTAAAGTATATTTATAATATATTTTTACAATTTAATACAATTTTGGTCATTGGATGTAATTTCACATTTAAACCAGACATAAACAAGTGTCAATCTTTTGATAGTTATTTTCTTAAAAAACACGCTATTTGTTTTGAAGACGGGAATAAATTTTTAAATTAGTTAATGTAACTGATATGTTTTGAATTTGGTAAAATAGAAATCATTTTTGAATTCATAATATCAAATATAGCTTAGGCCTAATTTTTGGTATTTTTCGGGAAACTTTCATTTTTTGATGAATAGTGAAACCACTAAGTGGTAGTTAAAAAATGAATTTTTCATAAAACATAATTTTACCGCTTCTGTGAATGAAATTTTGAAACTCCGAGAGACACGGTTAATATCAAGGACTAAAATTTGGTTCAATAAGATGAAAATAATTTTTGGTGAATAGTAACTTTTTACTTTTTTTACTACGGTTAAAAGTAAATAGGGTAATTAAGGGTAAAAATGATATTATTATTACCCTAACACATGCCCTAATTCTATTGGATAAGTTTAATTCGACCAAAAACAACCTTAGGAATAAAATATGACCATTTAGGTCCACTTGGATCAGATTAGGACATTTATTATCAATTTATTTAAAGAAGGGTTAAAATAGTTAAAATCAATGTTTAATAACTAAATCGTTTTTAATATTGGGTTATATATAAGATAAATTCGACTATAAATATTCATTATAAATATATAAATATTTCCAACATAATGGTATTTTATTTGTAATTTTTATACTTAAAATAATTTAATTTATTTATGGTACAATGATGATGCAGTAATTATCTTATTAAAGATATTTTGACATAATTGATGTTATAAATACCCAAATAAATGTAATTTGAGACTTTTTATGAATTCCAATAATTTTTCATTGTAAATAGGACATGTTAGTGTTGAATTAATTAACTTTTTTCGAGCTAATCATTCTGTTATGATTTTCACAAAAATCAATTACCAAATAGTGTCAAAATTCATATAAAATAGTTTTTAAAACAAATACTATATTATTAATAGTAATTTAATTCCTAAAAATCTAAGTATTGGCCAAATGACTTAGATAATATTATATATATTAATAATAAACAACTTGGGGTTATTTTCTCTTGATATAGTTTGTTTATTAACCTTATAGTGTAAGAAAACAAGAAGACACGGTAAAAGTTAAATTATCTAACTTAAAGTTAAATCTAAATGATAAGGTTAAAATTGATACCTAAACTTGTATAAATTATATTGGATGAGAGGATTTAGACCCATCCCCACCTTTTCTTCTAAATATATCAATTTGGAGCTATTAAAAACCGAATTTGACTTTATAAAAAAATAATACTTTTTGTTATGCCAAAGGTGCCCCTCTCCTCCCTTATAAAAGGGGACCTCCTCCCTCCCTTCCTCACAACACTTTGAGCCTTCATGCTCGGCCAAACCCTGACCAATTCTCTTACCCACTTCCCTAGAAACATCCTAGAGGTCCTGGTCTTCTTAAAAGTCCAATTTTAGTGCCTAAAGAAGAGATATGAAAGAGGCGATTCAAAGAAGAGGTAATGTCCGTTACCGATTCTTTCACATTTATTTCTTCGTACACTTCTTCTTCTTAGGTTGTTTCATTATGAAGTAATAACATCATTATCACTCATACACTGATATGTTATTATAAGTATGAAACAACCCTATTTCACCATCTAACCATCCTACGTAAAATGAAATCACCGCGCGTGCGTACGTACAGAATACCGTCTCTACGCCATGGTGTAATCTATTTTCCACCACCACCTTACTTGGATGGGTATAATGGTATAAATAATAAATATATATGATTATTGTAAAGTGATATTGATTTTGTAATAGTATAAATACACTCCAATAAAATTCCATGATCATGGGAACGATATCATCGCTCGTGCGTACGTACGGAATACCGTCTCCACGATGTGTTGTGACTCGTTATACATGATCTTTCTTGCATAAAGATTATATAAATGAATTGAATTAATTAATATGATATATATTACACTAATACCATTCTCTAAATGAGTTATCTATAACCTAAAGAGAAGAATAATAATTTATTCGACAAAACACTCATAAGAACAAAAAGTATTAAACACCCAAATAACAAGAAGCAATGAAATATTACTAATAATAAGCTAAAAATATGACCATATATGATATCATAAAAATAAGTATGATTATGGAATAAGTAAATACCATTATTTAAATTATTATAGAGGAGGTTTGGACACATACGAAGAAAATCAGACCTAAGTTAAGGGAGAATATCATAATATCATTTTATCCGATATTGTTTATACGTTGGTATTTACTGGGGTGTATTTTATCATCCACATCCTTGTTTCCTCAATATTTAATATTGTTTCCATCCACCTACAATTGTTTAAATCCAATTTTACCCCTCGGAGAGTTTTTAGTAAAGGATATGAAATGAATCTTTTGTCATTTTTCCGTACGAGGTACTTTTTGACTTTTCCGACAAAAGTACGAGAAGAATGATTTTATTAAATTATACGGCATGAATGGATTTTTAAAACATTATTTCCAAGAATCTTCCTTTACAAGTATTCATGTTTTGTTTTTAATCAACTTATTTTAGTTTAAAATTGTAAGACATGTTAAGAAAGGAAAAATGTTTTTGAAGTAGAAAGGATATTTTCCTCAAGAATGGAGTTCAAGAGTTTTATCAAAATTATTTTCCATCTAAGATAATATAGGGTTATGTTTCTATACCTATTATTACATTGATTTTATTATGTTGTGATGGAATAATTTTTATGAATTCCTTTATTTTATATGAATGGTTTTATGATGTCATGTTGTTTAAGAATCCCATTTTTTATTACATGGGTTATGTAATGATGTATGATTTATGATTTTGTGGCACACATAAGAATGGTATCATTATGATATGGGTGGGACCTATATCTCCCTCCAATGCATTGGGTAAAGATTTTGTATCTCACGAGATAGACATGGCTGGAATGGCAGGTTAAACCCGTTCAGTAAAATAGGACTGAAACGAGGAGTGAACTCGGTTCAAAAATGGACATTGTCCACTAAGATAGTCTTGGAAATGAGTCTTGACTAATAAGAAATTATTCTCTATGATTATGTGTGTATGCCAAAAAGTATCATGTTTTAAGTTATGATTATTGGGATTACATTTCACTACTATGATTTATCCCTTCTTATGATATTATGATCTCTTTTGCAGGTTAAGATTTCCAAAAGTTATGTTCTTATGTATCTGATGTGATTGATATTTCTTTTGTTTACCCTTACTGAGCTTTTGAGCTCACCCTTTATATGTTTTTTCCCCAAGATTTAAAGAAAGGTTTTAGTTAATAAAACAAAAAGGGGAAGATCTTATGGGAGATGTTGAAGATCTTTCACCATGATTAGAAGATTACGTTCCAAGTTTCCAAAGACACTAAACTATTACGGTCCTTGTGTGTCTGTTTTTGTTATGTATTAAGTATTCCGCAAAAGTAATGTAATGTCCATGTACGTCAAGATATGGGTCTCTACAGTTGGTATCAGAGGAAAGGATTAGTCAACCTTTGGAAACTAGGATGAGAAAATATTAGTGAGATCCCTAGAGATATTTCTAAGTTATGTTTAGGGATGTCCCTAAGGCTATGTATATGTTTAGGTTATAGTCCTAGAATTGTGATAATGATCTTATAATTAGACCTAAGATGTTAGATATTGAAGGTACTTCCCCTTTATTATGTTGTTTTCCCTAGCATGATTTTTGCCTCTCAGACTATTCTTTTTGGGTTTGAGACGATGGCTGGAACCCGAAGGAACCGTGTTGATCAATGCAATGGACAATGCAATGATTTTACTCCTAAACAAACAAATTTTATGGGAGATGGAGTGAGAAATCTTATTGCTATACTTACATAATCTATGAATCATTCTGGACTTCCAAATGAGCAGATAAAGGAACAATATTCTATTGAGTACTTCATGAGGCAACGTCCACCTTCTTTCAGTGGGTCTTCTGATCCACATGTTGCTGAACAATGGACCAGTACCACTGAAAAGATATTTTCAGTTCTTCAATTTTCATAACATGATAATGTCATCTTTGCAGTATATCGTTTGGAAGGTGAAGCTAATCAATGGTGGAATCTTATCAAGAATACGAGGCCAAGAGATGAAATTGAGTCCATGGAATGAGACGAGTTCAAGAACTTATTTTTCAATAAGTTCTTCCCTCATATTATTCAAACAAAGATGGAGAAGGAGTTTATTTAACTAAAGAAAAAGGATGATGAATCTGTTGGTATATACGAAGGGAATTTTACAAGGCTTTCAAGGTATGCATCTGGAATTATCATCCAACCTGAAAGTAAAGTTGATCGATTCTTCAGTGGCTTAAAACCAAGTCTTCAAAGGGCATTAGCTATAAGAGACTTCAGTAGATATGAAGAAATTGTACGTTGTGCTATCAAGGTAGAAATGGAAGTTGGTGTTACTTATCCATCACGTAGTTTTGACAAGAAAATAAAGATGGAGTTCAAGGAGAAATCTCAGAATAATGGTGAATATAAGATGAATGTTTCCTTATGCTCAAAGTGTGGAAAGAAGCATGGTGGAGATTGTCTTAAAGGGAATAGAAAATGTTTTAAGTGTGGAAAGAAGGTCATCAAGCAGCTGAGTGTCGAAGTAATGGAAAAAGGGTTGCTAATGATGTGAATAAAGAAAAGACTACAGAGAACGCACCACCAACACATCAATGCTTCAAGTGAAAGGAAATGGGGCATTATGCTAATAAATGCCCTAATCCAAGGGTTAGTGATGATCGACATGAGCAACCACTTAAGGAAAATGACAAAGGGAAGTCACATGCGATCACTATTGGCGATCTTGAATATGAAAATGATGTGGTGGAATGATTAAGTGTTTATGTAATTGGATTCCCAAATAATGTTGTATATAGTATCGTGGAATATTGGAATATATATGTATTGGTCTATGGTGGTTTTCAATAATTTTATGGTACCGGTAACCATGGAAAGTGATTGAGATATTTTTGGAATAAATATGATATGCGCATAATGAAGGGATAAAGAGAAAATGAAATTTTTGATAGTATTCATGAGATAATGACTGATATAAGGAAATAGTTATATCATGTTTTGAGGTTTTGGTATGTGAAAAGAGTTACCTTTTGACAGCACTCATGTTTTCGCTAAGATTCAATGGGTATTCATTTTTCAAGAGAATACATGATTATGGCCTTCGAATGTTTGGAATGTGACCAACAAGACATATCTCATGATATACAGGGATCAACGATGGTATTAACATGCTTGTTATATGAACTCATTGGTAATCGTTTTCACTATAATATGAGATTGGACAACAGTATTTTGGATAAGCCTAAAGATTGGAAATGATTATGTTGGACATAAGTTAGTATTGTTTAAGGATAGAACTTTTTTTTTGATATTATTGATGGGATGTTATAGTAATGTAGTTATAGAAAAAGGACAACCCGCAGGACGGGCGACAGCCCATCGCGTCGGACAAGGCTGTGGGAATCGAACCCACAACCTAAGTGCGACTGTCCCTTATCACCTACCACTGGCCTACAGGAAGTCTCTGTTTAGTAGAAACTAGTTTTATTATATTATGAAGTATGATATATGAAGTATAAGTCCATTTTAGGAACCATATATAATTAATCTCACTATAGAGGGACTTATGTATTTTTGATAACTTTTATAACCTTTTTTTTGATGGAATGACCCATCATTCTATCACATGAGCTGATAACACTTCAAGAATGACAAATTCAAATTCATTTCATTAAGAGATGAAGTGGAAATTGTCCAAAGAACGAACAACGGTGAGACTGTACAAAAATCACGAAATTATTTCTTCTATTTCCAATTTCATCAACTTTGGGGAAATGATCTTGAAAACCAAAAATGTTGTCCTAGTGCCCTTATATCCGATGAATCAGATGGTACCTTAGATCTTCACAAATTTATGGCTTTGTGATTGTTGGCTTTTTCCTAGCCATGTACTCTACCACTCTCCATTAGAACTTGATGGTTAGATTTTTCTTCCATATCCATATTTTCACCTATGTTCTCCTACATGGAAATCCAGGGATGAGTTAATTTTGGTAACCGTTAAATTTCATAAATTAATTTTTAAAGCCAAGTTTTGGTATTCCTTTTTATGATGTGTGTTTATATTAAAGAATCTTTCGAGTAGTAAACCATTTATAACCCTGACGAATTTCGAGAGAGAAATTCATTTTAAGGGGGGTAGAATGTAACACCCGAGACTTTTATGAGAAATACTTTGTTTTTTATGTTATATAAATCATAAAAGGAATCTTTCACTACACAAAACACTATCTTGGCTTTCTTTACACGCAGCCGCAACCTTCCTCGATAGCTTGCGTCGTACGCAATACCGAGTTTCACTAAACAACGATTTGCTATTAAAATATTATTAAAACTAGCCGTTATGAATAGTAATAACAATTTTTTGAAATTTTGTAAATTTTATTTTTCAAAATGGACTTCATTTCTAGATTCAGAATATCGAAATTAGCTTAGGGTGAAATTTAGGTACTTTTCGGATAACTTTCATATTCTGATGAATAGTGAAAATTACTAAATTTTTTAATCGAAATAATTAATAGTGATAAATTATTAATTTGAGTGGTTTTAAAGTATATTTATAATATATTTTTACAATTTAATACAATTTTGGTTTTTAGATGTAATTTCATATTTAAACCAGACATAAACAAGTGTCAATCTTTTGATAGTTATTTATCTTAAAAAATACGCTATTTGTTTTGACGATGGGAATAAATTTTTAAATTAGTTAATGTAACTGATATGTTTTGAATTTGGTAAAATAGAATTCATTTTTGAATTCATAATATCAAATATAGCTTAGGCCTAATTTTTGGTATTTTTCTGGAAACATTCATTTTATGATGAATAGTGAACCCACTAAGTGGTAGTTAAAAAACTGAATTTTTCATAAAACATAATTTTACCACTTCTGTGAATGGAATTCCGAAAATCTGAGAGACACGGTTAATATCAAGGAATAAAATGTGGTTCAATGAGATGAAAATAATTTTTGGTGAATAGTAACTTTTTACTTTTTTTACTAATGTTAAAAGTAAATAGGGTAATTAAGGGTAAAAATTGTATTATTATTATCCTAACACATGTCCTAATTCTATTGGATAAGTGTAATTCGACCAAAAACAACCTTAGGAATAAAATATTACCATTTAGGTCCACTTGGATTAGATTAGGACATTTATTATCAATTTATTTAAAGAAGGGTTAAAATAGTTAAAATCAATGTTTAATAACTAAATCATTTTTAATATAGGGTTATACATAATATAAATTCGACTATAAAACTTAATTAGAAAGATAAAATGATTTCCAACATAATGGTATTTTATTTGTAATTTTTAGACTTAAAATAATTTAATTTATTTTTGATACAATGATAATGCAGTAATTATCTTATTAAAGAAATATTGACATAATTGATGTTATAAATAGCCAAATAAATGTAAATTGAGACTTTTTATGAATTACAATAAATTTCAATGTTAATATGACATGTTAATGTTGATTTAATTAACTTTTTTCGAACTAATCATTCTGTTATGATTTTCAAAAAAATCAATTACCAAATAGGGTCAAAATTGACATAAAATAGTTTTTAAAAAAAATACTATATTATTAATTGTTGTTTTATTATTAAAAATCTAAGTATCGGCAAAATGACTTAGATAAGGTTATATATATTAATAATAAACAACTTGGGGTTCTTTTGGCTTGATATAGTATGTTTATTAACCTTATAGTGTAAGAAAACAAGAAGACACGGTAAAAGTTAAATTATCTAACTTAAAGTTAAATCTAAATGATAAGGATAAAATTGATACCAAAACTTGTCCAAATTCTATTGTATGAGAGTATTTAGACCCATCACCACCTTATCTTTGAAATATTTCAATTTGGAGCTATTAAAAAACGAATTTGACTTTATAATAAAATAATATTTTTAGTTATTCCAAAGGTTCCCCTCTCCTCCCTTATAAAAGGGAACCTCCTCCCTCTCTTCCTCACACCACCGTGAGACTTCAAGCTCAGACAACCCCTTCCCAATTCTCTTCCCCACTTCCCTAGAAACATCATAGAGGTCCTTCTTTTCTTCAAAGACAATTTTAGTGACCTAAGAAGAGATCTCAAAGAGGCGATTCAAAGAAGTGGTAATGTCCGTTACCGATTCTTTCACCTTTATTTCTTCTTCAACTTCTTTTTCTTAGGTTGTTTCATTATGAAGTAATAAAATCAGTATCACTCATATAATGATATGTTATTATAAGTATGAAACATCCCTATTTCACCATCTATCCATCCTACGGAAAACTAAATCACCGCGCGTGCGTATGTACGGAATACCATCTCTATGCCGTGGTGTAATCTATTTTCCACCACCACCTTACTTGGAAGGGTATAATGGTATAAATAATAACTATATATGATTACTATAAAGTGATATTTATTCTGAAATAGTATACATACCCTCCAATAAAATTCCACGATCATGGGAATGATATCATTGCTCGTGCGTACGTACAGAATACCGTCTCCACGATGTGATGTGAGTCGTTATACATGATCTTCATTGCATAATGATTATATAAATGAATTGAATGAATGAATATGATATATATTACACTAATACCATTCTAGAGATTAGGTATCTATAACCTAAAGTGATGAATAAGAATTTATTCGACAAAACACGCATAATAACAAAAAGTAATAAACACCCGAATAACAAGAAGCAATGAAATACTACTAATAATAAGATAAGAATATGAACATATATGATATAATAAAAATAAGTATGATTCTAGAATAAGTCAATAACATTATTTAAATCATTATACAGGAGGTTTGGACACATACGAAGTAAATCGGACCTAAGGTAAGGGAAAATATCACAATCTCATTTTATCCGAGATTGTTTATACGTTGGTATTTACTAGGGTGTATTTTATCATCCACATCCATGTTTCCTCAATATGTAATATTGCTTCCATCCACCTACAATTGTTTAAATCCAATTTTACCCTTCTGTGAGTTTTTAGTAATGGATATGAAATGAATCTTTTGTCATTTCTCCGTACAAGGTACTTTTTGACTTTTCCGACAAAAGTACGAGAAGAATGTTTCTTTAAACTTAAACAGAATGAATGGATTTTTAAAACATTATTTCCAAGAAGCTTCCTTTACAAGTTTTCAAGTATATTTTTAATCAACTTATTTTAGTTTAAAATTGTAAGACATGTTATGAAAGGGAAATGTTTTTGAAGTAGAAAGGATATTTTCCTCAAGAATAGAGTTCAAGTGTTTTATCAAAATTATTTTCCATCTAATATAATATAGGGTTCTGTTTCTATCCCTATTATTACATTGATTTGATTATGTTGTGATGGAATTATTTTTATGAATTCATTTATCTTATATGAATGGTTTTATGATGCCATGTTGTTTAAGAATCCCATTTTTTATTACTTGGGTTATGCAATGATGTATGATTTTTGATTTTGTGGAACACATAAGAATGGTATCATTATGAGATGGGTGGGACCTATATCTCCCTCCAATGCATTGGGTAAAGATTTTATATCTCATGAGATAGACATGGATGGAACTGTAGGTTAAACCGGTTCAGTAAAATAGGACTGAAACGAGGAGTGAACTTGGTTCAGAAATGTACTTTGTCCACTAAGATAGTCTTGGCAATGAGTCTTGACTAATAAGAAATTATTCTCTATGATTATGTGTTTATTACAAAAAGTTTCATGTTTTAAGTTATGATTATTGGGATTACATTTCACTACTATGATTTATCCCATGTTATGAAATTATGATCTCTTTTGCTGGTTAAGATTTCCAAAATTTATGTTCTTATGTATCTGATGTGATTGATATTTATTTTGTTTACCTTTACAGAGAATTTGAGCTCACCCTTTATATGTTTTTTCCCTAGGATATAAAGAATGGTTTTAGGTAAGGAAACTAAAAGGGGAAGATCTTATGGGAGATGTTGAAGATCTTTCACCGTGATTAGAAGATTACGTTCCAAGTTTCCAAAGACACTAAACTATTACGGTCTTTGTGTGTCTGTTTTTGTTATGTATTAAGTATTCCGCAAAAGTAATGTAATTTCCATGTACGTCAAGCTACGGGTCTCTACAATCACCATTAAGAAAAATTATCCCTTTCCAATGATTGATGACTTGTTCGATCTACTAAAAGGTGTTCAGTACATCTCAAAGGTGGGTATTCATTCTGGATATCATCAACTAAAGATGAATGTGGTAATTATTTAGAAGGATATTTTCTATAAAAATTTTCAGTAGTATGAGTTATTAGTGATGATATTTGGATGTACAAATACCCATGAAATCATCCATGATTTTATTAATAACTTCATTAAGGAAAACCACAAAATTTTTTTTTCTTTATCAATGAGATTCTCAATTACTAAACATTAAAGGAGAAAAATGGAGAGAATATAAGGATTTTATTAGAGAAATTATGGAAGGATAAAATGAATGCCATGTTCAAAAAGTGGTATGTTTGGATGCATCAAGTAACATTCATGTGGAACAAGATCCCATGTGATATAATTTCTATGGACCCATCAAATAAAATGTATATTGGGAAATAGGCCATATCCACCAGTGTCATGGAAATCTATATTTTTCATGGATTATTTGGGTACTACCAATGTTTTGTGATAAATTTCATTTGGCGGTCTAGTATTATAACTATGTTAATACATAATGGGTTAATGAATTTCTAGAATGATGAATTTGAGGAATGGTCCAATGTGTTCATGAAGAGGCTAATCACTATGTTCGTACTCACACTACCAAAAAGTAGAGATAGTTTTGTGATATATTGTGATGAATTAATGAATTTATTAGGTTTTGTAGTCATGAAAAATGACAATATGATAGTCTATGCATCGTGATAGATTATGATCTGTGAGAAAAACTACCATACAAATTAATTCATCTATAAATTGTGATATTTTCAATGAAAATATGAGGCAACTACCTAAATTTTTAGAAGTGTGACATATATAAAGATCACAAGATTCTAAATTATATATTCACATTGAATGAGATCAACAAATGTAAAATAATATTGCTAGATCAAATAATGTATTTTTATTTCTCTATTCACTACAATATGTGGATGGTGAAAATAGTAGTTGGTTCTCTTAGAATATGTAAACATTATACTATATTCGTGATGTAGATTGAAGGAGAACCTATCATTTTGGATTTTTAATATATTTATATTTAAATCATAATGGAAGGGAATACATACTAACATGCCTAATTGATTGTCTAACCATCTATATAAGAGAAGATCAAGGTGTCACAAAGGGATAATCTTGAGCTAGAAATGAATGTAAAATCAGCAAAGAAAGTGAATATACATAAGTTCCATAATCATGATGATGGTGTGATTTAGTTTAGAATGAGTATTTTTTTCCTTTATCATATTTTATAGAGATAGAGTAATTAGAAAATACACATTGACCACCTTTCCCCATCTATCCTGGAATTACAAAGACGTATCATGATCGTTGAGAAAAGCTACGGTGGGACAACATGAAAAATTATATTTAGTGTATTTCTCAAGGTTTATGGTATATCATAATGTTAAAGTAGAGGAAAATATCTAAAGGGTTGCGGAAGTCATTGAATTTACCCACATGGAAATGGGATAATGTCACCATGTACTGTTTCACTGGTCTCTCAAAGACATCAATATGAAAAAAATGCAATATGGGTTGTGTTGGATTGGCTCACCAAGATTGACCACATAATCACTATTTGGGATGATTTATCACATGAACAAAATTCAATGATATATGTGAAGTAGGTTGTATGGTTTCATGGGTAACCACTTTTGATCATATATAATCATTATCCATTGTTATTATCTTTATAATGGAGAAGTATTTAATAAATTTTTTAGAATTGATTTATATTTCATGATGGCTTATCCCCATAAAACTGATGGATAATAAGAAAGAACTATTTAGAAACTCAATGACATGATATGAGATTTCTCGATTGAATATAATGGTTTATGAGATCCAAAAATCCCATTGGTTGAGATCTAATATAGAAACAGCTACCAATCAAGGTTTAAATTTTTTATATATGAATATTGGTATGGGAAACGATATATAACTATAACTTGTTGGGATGAAATAGTAAAATGAAAACTACATGGATGTGATATTGTGTATGAAATTAAAAATAATGTTTTTACATCCAAGAGAATATATAAGATGTTGAGATTTGGATAAAATTTTCTGTCGACAACTGTTAAAGGTTCTTGGAGTTTTATGTTGGAGGAATTGATTTCCTTCCAAATATAAGTATTGAAGAGAGTCATGCAGTTTAGAAGAAAGGGAATTTTAACCTATGGAAAATTGGACCCTATGATATCCTTGATTTCATAGGAGGAGTTTCTTGTCATCTATCCCCCGATAGTGTATGGATTATGTTCATGATGTGTTCCACCATTCACTCATGAGGAAGTAGAATCCTGATACCTCGCATGTACTAAATCAATAGGTCTAAGAACTATATAATGAACACTCTTAAGATGACCATCTAATGAAAAACATGGACCATATTGAAAATGTCCTATACAATAGAAAAACTAATATTATCAAAGTGTTATGCATGAACCATAAAAATGAAGATGTGACTTGGGAACTAGGAGAAACAATGAAATAATAGTACCATCATCTATTATAAATCTAGAATATGTGTTGAAATTTTAGGTATGAAATATCTAAAGGGATGAAGAATGTAAGGACATAGTGTTTGACCGTAATTGTTTTTCAATAAATGTGTACTATATTATATTATATTTTATTATAAACACAAAAAATATAAAGAAAAAAAAAGCATTTATTTCATTACTAAACACTATTAAATTATTCAATAATGAAACCAATAAATATTCCATACATTACAACTAGAAAAAAATATAAAATAGAAATATATGGATTTTCCGAGTCTTCTAGAAACATCGCACCCACTGCCAACACTATAGAAAATAAATCAAACATTAGAAAAATAATAAAAATATTAGAAAATGGAAATATAGAACCTTGAGAAAAATTGATTTTAATATTAAATGAAAAAATATATTGGTATTTTTAAGAGAAAAATTTATAAGTGCAATTGTAACAAGACCATTTGAAATAGTAACCCGGATGTTGGGAATTGTAACCTGACTATTGGGAATAGTAACATGATCATTGGATTTATAATTATACTTAAAACTAATAAATTTGAACATTACAAATATTTATAATGATTAATTTCAGTTCATATAAATATTATATTACCAAAAAATAAATATCCTAATTAATAATCCCAAAGAATATATAATCACAATTTTAATAAACTCAATTTTAATGTAATTCGTAAGGACCGTAATATTTCAATTAAGTGTTAAATATAATGATTTTTGAAATTTATTTTTATAAAATGAATAATTTTTTTGAAAACAAAACTTCTGGGTTATCTAATTGTGATTTCATGGTAATTTTCAAAAATAGATTACTTTTTAGGTGAATAGAAAAATACTGTTTTTCATTAAACTAGTGTATCTTAAATTACATAATTAATATTATTATAATGAAATACTACTTTCTTGAACATGTGGTTAGAAAAAAAATATTTAATTTCCTAAATGATTCCTTATAATAAAATAATTTTAATTTCAATAACAATAAATAAATTTCGAATCCTAATGTCAAAAGTTGTTCTTTAAAATAATTTATTCTCTTTATTTCCAACTTCCTTTTAAAGATACTAAACAATTAATTGGTGGATATTATGTAGTTATCAAAATCCAATTAAAATGGGAGTTATAGTGTCTTAGAAGAGAATATAAAACAAGGATAGTGTAAGTATCTATTAACTGTTCCTTCTTTTATACTTATCCTTATTCTTTTTCCCAATTCCATTAAAAATTATATAATATAAAATGAATTATATATAATTTAATATTATATTAAGGATGTTAACCTACTTTAATTATCATATTAATTATAAATATAAATTTTATACATCCCTTACCCTCTCTTTTTATAATGATTTTTTAATGGTCTTTTAAACATCGATGGAGACATTTCTATGAAAATTACTATAAGAAAATTATTAGATGGATAATATTTATTAAAAATTTATTTAAAAATTTAATTAAATGTATTTTAATATTATGGATTTAATTATACATTTCTATAATTTAATTTGATGAAAATAGTGAAACCATAGAGAAAATAGATACCCTTTTAAAAAACTGGTATCAAAACACATCTATTTCATGAATGAAAATTAAAAAATGGAATAAAATGATTATAATTGAAAAATAGTTTTATAAATTAATAAAATTATCTTTTTTACTAATACTTTTATCCATCAATGTATATTATTTAAGAGGAAGAAATGCAGTGAAATAAGGATGGAATTAATGTAAAGGGATTCTTGAAACCAACTCATATTCTTTGGTTTGTCCATCTTTAATGACATAAATTGTGTAAATACTCCTATAATATTCCATAAAAATCATTTAATTATTCTTACATTTTATTTTTTGAGAAATATATATATCCAATATTATTTTATGAATAGAAGAAGTATTTCCATAAAGAACTTTTAAATACCAAACAAATCTTTGAATCTTAATTAGTTTTTTGTTCTTCTCTCTTGAATGATAATATTATGGAATGTATGTTATACCTTAATTATTTAAGGACACTATATTTATTCATGAATTCATTATTGATGAAATCCTTACGAATCCCATTCCATTAATTGAGTTATTTCATGATTATGATTATTATATGTTCTATGGGGAATGAATGATTATGTAATGGATATGATTTAATATGTGGGGCTTGAATTATACATCCAACAAATGCATTGGATAATAGGATGTATCTTGTGAGATTATGTGTATTATGCATGAACATGATGTGATATTTTGTAATAGTGATGATGTTATTATTTTTCCTATATGTTATGCATGAACATGATGTTAGCTTTATTCCCAAAAAATGATACATGTTGTGAAAATGATCTATTGTGAGGAACAATGATCATGAACATAAGACATGTGAGTTTTTTTGTAGAATTTTAACTACCCTACTTTTTACCTCGAATTTTTTGTAAGGATGTCAAATCATAACCTTAATGAATAGATTTTGAATAATTAATAAACAAACATATTGGTATGATTATTATGTCCCAAATTTAGGTATAATTGAAATTGATCGATGAATATTATATTAAACATACATTAGATAAATTTAACCCAATTTTGGAAATTGATTAGTTTTGTACCCTTAGAGGAATAAATATTTGGAATAAAGAGATAAAATATCATATCATCCTATGATATTCTATAAAACAAATAATTATTATGTAACCAGTTTAAAAAGAAATAATAGGATATTGGTCTGGATAAGGAATAAAAATAGTCTATAGTTTAATATATTTAGAGAAAAACTTAATATATCGGATAAAAATATTTCATGGAAATGATATTTTTCCCTTTTTGATATCTCTCTTGAAATTATATACTGAGTCACACATATATTTTATATAACCTTATATATATTATTTAGTATGTAATATTTTTAATTGTAATGATGAAATTTTTTGGGGGGGAGGGAATATAAGACCATTAAATATTCATATATAATTATTATTATGTAAATATTTATTTAACATATAATTTCACAGGATATAGAAATGTAAAACAAAATCTTTATACAAAAAAATATCATTATTAAATTTTTTAGTTATAATAGAGTCATTTAATTAATCAATAATAAAAGGTTTTAACCATAATGTGAAGTCCACAAAGAAAATAATTGAAATTAGGTAAGGGATATCTCCCTTATGAAACACGTTTGTTTATGAATGGAATGGATTATATTAACTTGGGGGTTCATAAGACCACTACATAAATGAACTATAATAATTATAATTTGGGAGATGTCTTATGTTAGTAACGTTCCAGCATGTTGAAATTTATAATAGATTCACGATAAAGGAATCCCCACCAGCGCCCACCGAATGAGAATATATTTCCATTATATAATATATCATGGACATAAGTAGATATATATTTAAATTATAATATGATAAAAATGTTTAATTGTTAATTAAATAGGTCATGTATCACATATAATTTAAACATCCCACATTTTTTCTTTTAAAAAACAATATTAATTACTAATTCGCAGATTAAAACGGGGAGATAATTTTTTATTGGATTATAATGTAAATTATTTGTAGATGATAATTATTCTGTAGATAATGATATACTACTGATATTAATGTTATATTTATTGTACTATAATTAATAATTTACTTGAAATAAAATAATGATAACTTTTTGAAATAATAGATTTACTATAAAAATAGGTCTCAATACATGTTTATGATTTAATTTTAATGAAAAATATTATATATTTAATTTATAATAATTAAATTAAATTTAAATTTTTATAAAATATATTATGATAGGATATATTTTTATGCTTTTTTATAATATAATTTATTATTTAGTGGAAAAATATTATGTTTCCAAAAACAGTCAATTGTATTACACATTAATGAAATTAATGTTTTTTGAAACAATTATTATATAAAACATATGGTTATAAATTGAAATAAATAATTATGACATAGTATGATAAATTTATAAAATCCAAGATTAATGTTTTTTAAAAATAATTAATATTTTCCTATGAAATTGATTTTATACGATTATTTTGAAAATTAGTTTGTGTCACATGTAGAAATCAAAACAAAAAAATGGATTCCATATTTTAGGTCAAAAAATCATATTATGTAATAATATCAATATCATTTTTGGGATTAAAATTGATATTACATGGATTAATTATAATTCATGTGACATTGGTAGGACTTTTATTTTCAAAGAAAATCTTATTAAAATTTTGTAATTTGTTATCTGTTATAATAAATTAATCACATCGAAAAGTTAATACAATTTGATTTTTATTCAAATATTTTAATATATATATATACCCACACACACACACACATTTCATTAATAATCAACAGAAAATATGATAAAAACACTTAATGGTTAAAATAATAATTTTTTCCTAAAAAATTATTTTTATATATATTACAAATTTTAAAATAAATTTTATCTTTAACATATTTTAAAATTGAATAATATTATAGAGAGATTAATTTATTATTTATATTATAAAAATTTTATATGTGGGTTTATCTACTGTTTTCTTTTGGTAAAACATAAATTAATTAGTTAAAAACTAGTTTCTAAGGTAAAAAAAGAATTGGTAATTTGTAAAAATATATACATAAATGATCGAAAAACATTTAAAAATGTGTTAAAATTTATGGTTGTGGATTTATAGACTCATGGTAAATAAAAATTGTGTTATTTTAATCTTTTGGAGACTTTTAAAATTTAATTGTCACATACCATTTTTGAATTATAATGGTAACATCTAAAATTTCTCATCTCTTCACTTATAAAAAGGGATCACTTCCATCACTTCATGCTACACATATTACATATAATTTCATCCTATTGTTTTCCAACTCATAGATTCCTATACTACTTTTTCATTCCTCTATTCATAATTAGTTATCATATGGCCTCTATTTTTAATGTTTTTTTCAGGATATATATGCTATTTTAAACATGAGTATTTCATAATCATTAGTCTTTTACTCTATATCATCCACTTCAAAAAAATTTATATCCACCCTAATAAAATTAATTAATTATTATTAATATAAAAAATATTTTCATTTTAATTGAGAAATTAATATTTAATAATTTCAATAATAATATTTTATTATTACCATGATCACACCCAACGAGGCCTTCTATGATTTTCCAAAGCCTAGTGTGACACCCCAAGTCCACCTCTTACTAGCCTAAGGTAGGTGAATGGAACCAAAAAAGGAAAAACAATAACATAAAAGGATTATCCAAAAGTACATTTATATACACAAATCTCCATAAATTAATATAATATTGAATCAAATTAACTGAAAGTGTAAAAATTCATATATAAAAACTATCAAACATTATAGTGAAATTGATGTACATAAAGGCATATTGAGCCAAATAAATGACCACCAAAACCATAAAAGGGAGTAATAGTCTAATGTTATGAGTGTAATTATATTAAATGAAACGCATAGAAACAAAAACATCTATCTTGATCACCATAGACTTCTTACTCTTGGTCCACATAGGGCTTAGTTGAAGAACATTAATCTGCATAAGGCATAAAGAGTATTGGTAGATCCCATATAGAGGTGAAAAGAATATACTAATTTGGATAACCTGATGTAACTAGGAAAAAATAATCATGATAAATGGTTGTCTTATTTCCCTATAGTTTTTCCAATCCTGATAAGTGAGAGATAGGTAAACATACACCCATATTTTTCCACAATATACAATTAGCCACAATGTATGTCAAAATTGTAATTCCATGCTAGAAATCTATTAAAGATTATATAAAATTCACAATTATGGTCAAACTAATCCCATGAAACTTTCTATCATATATGGTTCTCCTCCGAGAGGTATATACTCATCGAGCCTCACCATGTATCCATACATGCTGGAACTGAGAAGATATGATACATAGATAGTGGATTATACCCATGACCACTGGGGGAAAATAAAAATCCAATTGGATTAACTTTCATGATGGAGGATTATACCTGTATATGTAGGTCACGAAGGATATCACCAACAAGGCTAGCTATTCTATCACCATACAAAACAATTGTTAACAAGACTTCTTACTGAAAGAATATATGACCCATTTCCCCTTACAATGATAATAAAATATATTTATATCATAATTATGGAGTATCTCAATACATTTCCTTTGTCTCATTTCATGGAAAATATATGAACGGATATACATGAGATTGTTTTGATCAGAGTAGATGAAAAACCGCTGTCCCATAAGGTAACGCCGCTATATATTGGGGGTGGATATTACAGATAGCATATCTAGATCATGGGTTTTCATGATCTGGTCATGGTTTATCAATTGGATTGATCCATATGATATCACATGATACATGTACATCAGGATTCTTCTAATCCCATTTTGGAGGAATCACAGAACACTACATACATGACACCCATCTCTCGATGTCTTAAGAAGTGGGAAATCATTAACCTTTGAATTATCTCCTTAAACACCTAGTGTAACCATTATATTCACATGAATGGATGTCCTTTTTGTGTCCAATATATCAAGGGAATTGTATCTCAAGATAAATTATGCACAGACATCTAATAGTGGCCCTCCAAACAAAGGAAACTATGTACCTTAGTCATACTATTGTGTGGTTCACAAGGTAGAACCTCCTTTTAAATTTATTAGTCCACTGCTAATACCTCATCTAGGATGAAATGTCTATAAAAGTGGACCTCCTGAGAACATAAATTAATATTTTAGATTCTACTATAAATCTGGTGCACCCGAAGTACATCTAATAATATCCTCAAATGACTCATGTTCTCTTCATCGGGTTTCAAGAAAAATAGGATATCAACAATGGAGAATACCTAGAACCAGTCTATGAATGTATGAGTGACCCTATTCATGAGTCCCATAAACAATATTAGGGTATTTTTCACACCAAATGAAATGACTAAGTACTTGTAGTGATGATTGTAACATCAAAATTCAATCTACATTAAATAGATATCAAAAATTCATAACTGGTGATAAAATAATTTGATATCATTCATAAAGAACAATTTCACCCCTTATAACTAGATGATGTGATCATCAATACTCAGAAGTATATAAATTCGCATTAAGGCCAACTGATTTAGGAGATAGTAATAGAAACATGACCTTAATCCTGCATATGTGATTTTGGAAAACAACATAGGGTTTATGATATATGTACCTCCAAAAATACTCTAACTACACCATTATCTCAAAAAGATATATGGGATCAATTTTATATGATGCTATAAATGTATGGGTCATACCTAGGTTCATGCCTATACATAACTCAATCTCAATATGGTGACATATTAATGGAACATTTGTTGGAAATATGTCCTCATACTCTGCCACCACCTGAGGGAAATCAAAGATAACAAAATACACTATGTTATGGGTAATACTATCAAACTTATTAGTGATTAGATATATCCTTGTACACCTTAGATCATCTGGCTATGCCCATGTTTCCTCCTCTTCGATGAAGGAAAATCTCATCCCATAACTATAGGTACCAGTCATCCTCCTAATAAAGTAACCAAACATGCATGACCTGATGTGATCTAGTCCACACTAAGAATGATATCATATGACCCCATCAAGGCTATAAAAAGGTCCCTAATGAGCACTCTCTTCTATAATATAAGTCACACTATCTAATAAATGGTGTAATGTGTTAATACCCTCCTATAGGAATCTCAAAACATAAGGTCTAAATCAAAAGCACCTAAGAAATATCAAAATCTCAAACTGAAGATTCAGAAAGGATTGAATGGTTTTAGAATTTCTAAATAATTACTATAAATAAATTATAAAATACATAGATCATACCTCAAATAATATTTATTGTTTCTGGGTAATTGGATTCCAATTCCTATAGTTTCTCACATCCACAACCTCCTACTACTTGAGAATGGAATGGATTATATGTGGGTGGTGGTTTCAATCATTCAAATTATCTCCCACCTCATGATGCTCTCTCAGATCCTCTACCTGTTCCACCTTCCTTCATAATTACATCCTCCCAATTCTTAATCCACCATGGTGGTCTGTGAACCATATCTATAATTTCATCTTGATGGGTCGGAAAATATCGCCTGAGAAGTCCATGCACATAATAGGAGTTACACCTTCCACATCTACTAGATAAATACATCCTGATAACACTGATCTATGTGTATTATATCTTATAAATATCTCCTAATGTGTATCAAACACCTGGATCTATCATGATTTTACATGATACCTTCTTTCGTGGTCTTAATGAAAGGGTTCTCACTTTGGGAATCCAATTTCTATGTATTCTCATCCATGAAGTGTTGTATCATTAGAGCATGCTCCAGCTCTCCATCATTCGTAGTATAATACCCCTTCTATTTATTTCACACATTAAAATAATTTAGTACATAAAATTTTCACATGATAAAACATAGAAGATAGATAGGTATATTGTCTTTGGGACTTATCAAAATTACATAACAACATAAAACATAAAACCCAACATCATTATTTAATACTTCTTTTACATGACCATAACATTCCATCATACATAGCATTGCATTAGATAACCTGAGGAAAGGCATAAGAAAAGGGTGAGATATAAATCCCAGTATGAGAGTAAATAAGGAATAACATGAATAATATTTTACATGTTTGGATATAGGCTTATCAATGGATTACAAGAGAAACGCGAACATAAAGGCATGATATAACATGATTATCATAACTTGGAAAGGTGCAAACAACATTTAATAGGATATTATCACGATAAAACGATCATTGCACATCGGGAATGAGTAAACCCTCATTTAACATGAAATATCATGAGTACACCCTCATTAAACTTGACATATCTTGATACTAATCCTTACTAAATTCATTAGAGCGCTATCAGGGTGCACCCTTCTTAATCATTTCATTTCATGCATAAGCGTCCCAAATAGATCATAAAGCATGGATTCATTAAACATAATAATTTATTCTTTGTTGAAAGAATGTGTAATTCATACATGAAATAAATAATCCATATATAAATTTTAATAAAGGCGAATACACTTTATAGAGAAATAGGAATTGTATTCACAACACAATGACATTGTCTTGGAAAATTGCGATGCAATTTCAGCAGCATAACGACGTGACATAAGAATTCATAAAAATGGTTGATCAGAGATAAAGGGGTATCTAATAATATGTACATGAAACGGAATTAAGGGGGAAATATCGACACATGTCCCAACATATTTAATGGAATTTAGATGAATAATATAAACTAATTCCATTAATGTAAATGAGAAGAGAGAATTTCCTTACGGAATTTTGACATGGTAACGAGTGTACATGGGAGGAATTAATGAAAGGGAAAGAGGTCTCTCATAATTCAAACAAAAGTATTGAATTATGGGGGAGGTGACATATCAAACAAAAAAATTTAAATTGAAAACAAAATGGTATAAAAATATAACAAAATTTGGAAAAAAATTGAGAAAGGATGAAATCCCTTACATGGAAGTGTGATCCCAAAGGCTTGGTAGTGGATACAGAGTGGCTTATTTAGAGCTTGGGGAGCCTTGAGAGAAATATATAGAGTGGATAGTAGGGTGTGGTTGATCTAATAATCATTTGAGTGAAGAGGAATGTGATATTGAGTGGGTTTATATAGTAAAGGAGAGGGAATTTAATATTATTCAGTTATTTGAATCCACACATTAATATAATCAAAACCGCAAACTATCCCATAGTTTTTGCCCATGGATTTTGCCAATGTGGAGTGGAAAAAATTAATTTATTATACCAATGTCAAAAATCAGTAAATATTAGGCTTTATTATGTGGAGGAGAGTTATTCTCTCATAGTAATCATTATAAAATGTTAAAATGTTATATATGTCTTGGAGGGGTCCACTAAGGGTTTTTAAAATAATTCAATCAAACCAAAAATAAAAATATTTTAAATATATAACAAATATTGGGTTAAAATACAATTTATAGTATTTTATATCTTCACTATTGGGTCATTATGATATCATAAAACACATTATATATATACGGTATTTAATTTTTAACAAAAAATTTGACTGTCTCTGAAAATTATGAAAAATTCACCATTGGATAATTTAAATGTCCTGATTCCAAAGACTATATTAATTTTATCTAAATAATTTTCTAGATATATGAATTTTTAATTTTAAAATACAAACTATCATTTATATAAAATTCATGTGTTTTGACAATGACAACTTTCAATCCATAATAATAATTAAAATGGTATTCATAAAAATTACATAATTATTTATATTTAATAAAATGTAATTTATTAATAGTATTTTATTAAAATATTTATTTTAATTAAAAAATTCATTAATTCATCAAAATATTTTTTTAATTGTATTTAAATATTAGATAAAAAATACTATTTATGCTCAAATTAACAATAATATAATGAATGTATATCCTATATTCTATAAAAAAATAATGAAACATAATCATATATCTAGGGTCTTGTTATATAACCTCATATAATACATTCTTAACTCCTAAGGGTAAGGAGTGTGATGATGACAATATCTTGGGGTGGATTGGATAACATCTCTCAGGTGGTAATCTCTATTAACTTCCACCTCTCCCATAGGAAGTTCTATTAATGATTTATGTGTTGAAGCTTTGCTTGGGATTGGTCAAGAATGAATCCCAGTGATTCCACCTCCTTTCTAAGATCTAAAAATGGGCTTCGAATGATGAAATTCTACTATATGAGGTCATGGCATCATTTGTCTAAGTTAATTGGATTTTTTAAAACACTATATTTATACTAATCATGAGATCATTGTTCAATGGCTATATTAAAAATAGTAACAATTTGTAAAATTATTTTTAAATCTAGAAACCTTTATTGAAGGAAGGGAATAACCATTTTATATAATAAAACAATTATTTAGATCAAGGGTAATTTTCAGAACTAAATGTATGTGTCATTACAATCTCCACCACTTATGAAATTTCATCCTCAAAATTTCCTTTTCCCACACTAAAAAATATGAGGGTAACTCTCCTACATCACTTCCTTTGATTCCCATGTTTCTTCTTAAACCTTTTGGTTTCTCCACAACACCTTGTTCAGGGGCATTGGATTATTTCTTATAAAATTTTCCTTACGATCTATGATGTTCACATACCTATTTTCATATTAGATTTCATTCTCCAGTGATACCACCTATGGATTGAGTCAATGTGATGGGTTAGGTATGTACTTCCTCCAGTGTGATACATGGAATACATCATGTACTTGAGACAGGTTTGGTGGGTGTTCTAGTTGATAGGTCACTTCTCCAAAGCGATCAAGGAGCTTAAAAATACACGATGTACCTTGGACTAAGATTTACCTTCTTCCCATGTAACTTAAATCTCTTCCACGATGATATGAGGAGGAATACCAGGTATCCAACAAAAAACTCTAGGTCTTTTTTATTATTATCAGCAAATATCATTTTTCCACTATGATCATCATTAATGTATTATTGGATGGTAATAAACTTCTCCAATATTTCCTCCACCATTTCGGTACTTTAGAGTTTTCGCTCCCCAACTTCATCCCAACATGTTGGTGTTTTTCACCTCTTCCCATAAAGGGCTTCATAAAGATCTATTTGGATGTTTGAGTGGAAACAGTTATTGTAATAGAACTCAACCAGAGGAATATTTTTATCCCATCCTCCTTTGAAGTCCATTGAGCATTCCATCAACATGTCGTCATGTGTTTGGATTGTCCGCTCATATTGGACATCATTTTGTGGATGATAATTCATATTTAAGTTCAACTCATTATTCAAGGAATGTTGAAAACTCTTCCTGAACATAGAGGTGAATCTTGGATGCCAGTCTGATACAATAGATAGTGGTACTCTATGTTGACATACCACTTCTATGATGTATATTTATTCTAGTTGATCAAATGATAAATCCTCTCAAATTTCAATGAAGTGTGTAGTCTTTATAACATGATACACTACAACCCAGATAGAATTGTTTCATTTGGATTTCTTCGGATGTCTGGTGATAATGTCAATGGTGATGCTCTCCCATTTCCATGTTTTTATGGGTAATGGTTTCTTCATCTTCTTGTACTTCCCCCTCTTACCCTTTAAATGCTGACATATCTGGCACATTGATGTATACTCAGCAATCTCCTTATTAAGGTTATACCACCAATAATACTCTCAGATATCTTGATACATCAATATGTTACCTAGGTGAAAGGAGAAATTATAACTATGTGAATAATCCAGAAGTTCTTTCTTCAACTTTGGAGTTGATGGAAAATGAATTCTTTTCTAAAATATCACAATTCCTTCTTCATTAACATTGATCTCTGAGGATTTACAATTTTTTATAGTTCCCATTTTTTTTTAATTCCTTTCATCATCCTTTTGATCATTTTTTACCCCTTCCAAAAGAGATGGTTGAGAAATCATTGGAGAAAGGACTAATGATGTTCCCTTATTTATCATTCCCATTTCCATCTTCAGAAATTCTAAAAAGACTGGATCCTTTTCAATTCTCATACATGATTGAATCGCTAGATCCATTCTACTTATAGCAAGTACCACCCTATTCATATTCCTAAGTTGGTAATAGATTGAGTATTCATAGTCATTGGTCAACTCTAACCATATTTTTTGGTGAATTTTCAACTCTTTATGTGGGAATATATCTTGAGGATTTTGTGATCTGTATATATCTCAAAATTCTCCCCAAATAGGTAATGTCTCCAAATTTTTAAAGTGACAATTATTGAATCAAATGTAGATCATGTGTTCGATATTTTTTCTCATGAAATTTCAATTTTCATGAATCCTAGGAAATGACTTTGTAATTTTGCATCGACACACAAACCATTTCCATCTTCTACGAATAAATAAATAACCAAAATGTTCTCCACTTGTTTGTAATGTGAGCACTGGTGTAGTGATAAAACTCTTTTTCAAATAATTAAATCTCTCTTCACATTATTTATCTACAAGAAAAGTGGACTCCCTTATGAGTTATCTTGGTAAGAGGGATTTACAATCTTGAGAAATTTCTTAAAATTTGGTGATAATATCCAGCTGACCCAAGGAATCTATATTTATCTTTCACAGATGTTTTCCTCGACCATCCCTCAATTGGAGCTGTCTTGGAGGGATCCACTGATATCCCTTTTCTTGTGATGATATGACCCAATATTGCGACATCCTTCAACCAAAACTGACACTTGATATACATTTCCTAGAGATTCTTCTTTCACAGGGTCTCTAGTATAGTTTTTAGATTTTCATCATTCTCCTCATTGGTTTTGGAGTATACTAGAATATCGTATATAATGACTACGACAAATTTTTTGAGGTGATCTATAAAGAAACTATTCATCACGTCCATGAATATTTTTATAGAATTAGTGAGTCCTATAGGAATTAATAGGAAATCATAGTGCCCATACCATGTACAAAAAGCAGTCTTTTGGATATTCTCCTTCACACAAACTTGGTAATATCTTGACCAAAAATCCACCATGGAGAAGTATTGTGATCCGCATAGCTGATCGAACAAGTAATCAATTCAAGTAAGAGGATACTTATAATTTATCTTGATTTTGATGAGATCACGATAATAAATTGAATGGAACATTGACCATTCCTTCCTCTTTACGAGGACTAGTGCACTCCATGGTGAAGCACTTGGGCATATAAACCCTTTATCCAAATTCTCAGGTAGTTTTTCTATAACTCCTAAAGCACTACAATATCCATTCTATACAGAGTCTTTGATATTTGAAATTCCCCAATTATAAGATGAATCAAGAATTGAACATTTCTTCTAGGGGGAAGAATATGAAATTTATCAGGTAACCATTCGAAGAATTCCCTCAATATATGCATTTTTTCAAGGATGGATTCTTCCTAACACTTAATAAGCTGAGTGAGATATGCATTCCCATAGGGAATTAATATTCACACTTGAGATGTTGGTGCTAAAAATATTCATCCTCTTATTTCATGTGTATAAAATCAGAGGTTGATTCGCTATATGGATAGTGATTTACCTCTCAAGACAATTTATGTTGGATCTATATAATGAAATACAATCCATACCAAGAAGAGAATCAAATTAAACTAGAGGGAGTATTACGAGGTTAACCGGGATTCTCAATCCAAAAAATATATCAGGGGAGGAGTTATATTCATGAGTTTCAATTATTTACCCACATGTCATTCTCATCGACATCTCTAATTCCATGATTTGTGCTGATGTTGGGATTATTCAACCAATCATTCAGGATATAAAAGAATGTATAGAACTAGAATAAAAAATTATGATATCTATTCTTGAATGAATAATTAGAATACCTTTCACTAATTCATTGTCAGGTTTCGTTTCAATGGTAATGATGGATAAATCTCTTTGTTGGTTCCTTGGAGGTCATTAGTTGCCTCTATAGAACCCATGTCTTAGGGAACTGGTTTGCAAAGCACCCTGGTTCTTTGCAGTTGAATAAATAAACAATGCGTTGAGGGTTGAATGGAGTTTTCCTATCCTCTATCATAGCAGTGGGTTTTTATTTTCAGTAGTTAATAGCCAGGTTCCCTTCTCTTCCACCGCTAATTCATTTCCTCTTCACCTTCCAGGAATTTCTGGCGTTCTTCTTTCTACACCTTTAGAAACTAGGGTTGTGGACTTTCTTAGAAGCCTTGGAATTTTCCATTAGACAACCATAATTAAATTCCACCTTATGCTTTGTATCCCCCTAATACCCCTAATATTCATTAATCTCCATTTCAACATTGAGGGGACATTGGACAAAGTTTCTCATAGCTATCGATGTCATAGATTGGTATGGATTTCCATAGGCTAGGTTTTATCCCACCAAAGAAGTGGCCAAACATGAATTTGGTGTTAATGGAAAGGTTGGAGGTGTATCATGCTAGCCTTGTGAAGTTTTTCCCATACACATTGATGGAATATTCATCATTTTTCTTGAGGGAAAGGAATTATCATTCCATCTTAATTCGGAGGGTGTGAGGAAAATATTTGATGAAAAACATTTCCCATAAATATTTCAATTCTTATGCCTCAATCTCTTCATCATGCTTTATATTTTTGATCAATATATACCATTGATCAGCTTCACCCTCCATGCGATAAGAATCCAAAAGAACCTTATCGTGTTTAGAACATTGATGTATGGTGAAGATCATTTCAATGATGTTTATCTGTTGTTTGGTGATTGAGGTGTATGATGATCCATGAAATGTAGGAGGCCTTTGTCTCATGAAACTATCGATTGCAACTTGTTCTTTCTTAGGGGGGAGGGGGGTTGAACATTCCTAATCACCCAAGTTTTTGTAGAAAGCATGAGTTAACTAAGTGTGTATAGTGAAAATGTTTGTGATTCCCACTCCCATCAGATTGCGCACCTCCTAAGAAAATTCATCATATTGACCTTCACAGAAGTTGTAAGCTAGATTCCTCATTTTACCGGAAATTTTCTAGAATAAAATGAATTTTAGGGGGAAAACATAAAATGTAATCCAATGAAAAAAGTAATAACTTGAAAATTAAATTTAGTTCCATAACATATATATTTTATCCATGATATAATTCCAAAAATATATTCTTAGGGGAATTATTTAAATTCCCTTTAATAATGATTCACACTAATATTATGAATTTACCAAAGAATATCCTTCGAGAGTTTCCTAACCAAGGGTGTAGCAAGGCTCATTGTCGTATGCCCTTTCCCGTTTGAGTCTAGCTTAAAATGATGTCTTCGAATTTTTAACCTTGATACATCTTTTCCATAGCCATATCTACTTTCTTGTATCCAGACATGGATTCATTTTCATCATTAAACACATGCTCAATACTCACCAAAATTTAGGGATGTTTTCATTATAAATATTCTCATACCTAAGTCATTCACTAGGGTTTTCTAATCGTAATCCAAAAATTAACTAAACCAATCCTTTGATACCAACTATAAAAACCCTACTCTTTATTTCAAATGAATATCTAATTTATTACAAAAAATATTCACTTGATATAACATATAAGATCAATAGTTCTAGTTTCATTGGGGATTAGGAACATTAGTTAAAAATTAAAACATAAAACCCAAAATCATTATTGAAAACATCTTTTACATGACCACAACGTTCCTTCGAACATAGCATTGAATGAGATACCCTGAGGACATAAATAAGAAAAGGGTGATCCCAAAGCCAAGTATGTGAGTAAAAAAGGAATAACATGATGAATATAGTACATGTTATGAAATAGGAATATCAATGGAGCACAAGAGAAACATGAACATAAAGGTTTGATATAACATGATTATAACAACTTATAAATGTGGCGACAACATTTAACATGATATTAGCATGAGGCAAGTATCACTGTACTTGGAGCGTGAGTAAACCAACATTTCACTTGAATAAGAATGATTAATCCCCCATTTAACATGATTTATGCTGATACAAATCATTATAAAATTCATTTGAGTACTATCAGGGTGCACCCTTCTTAGTCATTAAATTTCATGCATAAGTGTGCCACATAGATCATACAACATGGATTCAATAAACATCATAATTTTTTGAAAGGAAAATAAATGTGGAATTAATATATGAAACTATATAATAAATAATTAAATGTGTGTAATGGTGAATACCCTTGATATAGAGATGGGTATGGTATTCACTACGGAATGACTTTGTCTTGGAAAATCGCGGTGCAATTTCAGCAGCATAATGACATGACATAAGAATAAATAAAAATGGTTAATGAGAGAGAAAGAGTTATATCATAATATTTACATAAAATGTACAGTAATGGGGTCATATAGATACATGTCTCAACATATTTAATTTAATTTAGATTCTTAATATAAATGAATTTCTTGAATGTAAATGAGAAGAGGGAAATTCCTTACGGAATTTCGGCATGGTATCATGTGTACATGGGAGTCATTAATGAGATGGATGGAGGTCTCTAATCATTAAAACATAATGAAGAACGTATGGGTGAGGTGAAAAATCATACCCCAACATTTGTAATTGAAAAAAATGGTATAACAATATAATGAAGTTTGGACAAAAATGAGAAAGGAATAAATCCATTACTTGGATGTGTGATCTCAAAGGCTTGTGTGAGGCCTGAGAGAGGCTTCCTGAGAGATTGGGGTGCATTGGGAGGATTCTAGAGATCGTAGTGTTGGGTTTGGTCAAAATAAAAATGGTTTGAGTGAATATGAATGATATATTGAGTGGGTTTATATAGGAAAGAATAGGGAATTCATTATTAATTATGTTTTGGAAAACACACAATAAACTAATCAAAAACAAAAACAATATAATGGTTTTCCCCATGGTATTTGACAATGTAGAGTGGAATACATGATTTTATATTTGGAAATGTCCAAAATTGTTATAATATTAGGATTTCTTATGTTGATCTGAGTCATACTATCAGGACCCATCCTCTAGGTCTCGTGCCGTGACTACCGCAAGCCCGTCTTCCATAGGCCAGTGGATGGAGACTAGCACCGAAGGTGTATTCCATAAAAATGGGAAGGAATTTATTTTATAACATTTAACACACACAACCAAGAACACAACAAGATAATAAATCAAGTAAACTTAATAGTAAAAAAAGTGTGTATAGTTTGTAAACAGGGCTAGAATATAATCCCAACTGGAAAGTACAAGGAGAACTGAAAAGTACAGTAGAGCTGATAGTACAAGTAAACTGGAATAGCTCCTGTGATCACCCACCAAGGATCCTACCTGAAGGGTAGGTACAACTCTCGAATGTAGTTATCTGTGGTATTCCTTGTCTAGGTCCACCTCCGAGCTACCTCGAGTCCTGGTACTCTCGTACACAGTTAGCGATGTCCATCATCTGCACCAAACACAACGAGTTACGGGCATATCCCGTGTAGTGGTGTGTATAGTGATACTCAGTAGGGACCGCAAGACCCTCAAGGTCTCAAAAAATCCACCATGGATAAACCATACAATAAGGAATCAACTGTCAACCCTACTTAGGTATATTCCCGTACATATACCTATTTTATACAGTAAACCAATCTCAATCATGAGGAAATCACAGAGCCCAAATCAATAGAAAAAAGATCAACTATTCCACAACATAAGGAATACAACCAAGGAAAGTACCAAAAACGTACACCACGCAGAAGAATACCACCAAGGTATTACCACGAAGGAATGTACCACATAGGTACAGACTCAGCTCACACCAGGTATAACTTATATACTAGTAGGGATGATAAGTTATATCTACTAAATCATCTCACTATGTTAAGAGGAAGACCCACACATGATCTCTAGGTGTTGACCCACATAGGATCACTCGGTTCTGACCCACATAGGATCGGTCTGTGCTGACGCACACAGGATCACTCGGTGCAAACCCAGATAGGAATGCTAGGTGCTAACCCACACAAGATCACTCGGTGCTGACCCACACAGGATTTCTAGAGTTGTCCCACATGAATCCTAGACTAGTTCCACGTGGGACCCTCATTTACACACCCACTAATGATCTCTTTCTGATGTCACATCCAACTACTGGGTTCCCGCACTATGCTCACTTGTCTCCGGGATGATCCGCTCCACAAGCCACTATTCGATATTCCAACATCCAAAAAGTCCCATGAAGAAGTATATCGAAGGAACTCCATGTCATTGGGGTCTCAACTCAATAGATGGTGCATTAATCAGACGCACTGTCGTCAGTTATTAGCCTTTAAGTCTTGGGGTGGTGGTTGTATTCAGGATCAATGAAACCTAACTATACCCCATCTTAATCCAAATCTATAGAGGGGTATACTCAAAAGGACTGTCTCGCTCCATGGTTTCTTGTTCCACTGATGGTTCGTCAAACGGTCTCCCGGTGCCATAGTAAGGGCACAAAGAGCGTAAATGGGTTGAAATGGGTTCGGGTATGGTCTGAAACAGTTGGACCCACCCGACCTGACTCGGCCTTGGACGAAATGGTTTGGGTCACCCCGACCCGAACCACTGGGTCTAGCCCGACCCACTAGCGGCCCATCCCGTTAGTTTCGGCCAGGCCCGCTGGGCGGCCTCGCCGGCTGGGTCCGGCCCGACCCGTGGTGGGAGGCTCGGCCCGCTGCTCAGTCCGGCAGGCCGCGAAGGGTTGCAGAGGGCTGCGGGTGGCCGTGAGGCTGCAGAGGTCGCCGGTGGCCTAGAGGCCGCATGGGCTATCGGTGAGGCCGCGGGAAGCGCGGAAGGATTCATGGCGGTGCGGCGAGGCCGCAGGATGGCACGACCATGGGGCGGCTCTGTGTGGCCACGACGATGAGGCCATGCAGTGGTTCAGCTGCAGGGGGTTTGGTCACGGAGGAAGTCTTGACTGTGGGGTGGCAGCTCGTCCACGGGGGCGTCAATGGCAGACAGCGGCTTAGCCACAGGGCGGTATTCCCATGGACGGTGGCTCTGTCATTGGTCGGTTCATCCATGGGGGTGTCACGAGGGCATGGGGCAGCTCAGTCGTGGGCTGCGGTTTGGAGGGGCGACGGTGGCCGCGGGGCCGCACTGACACCTTTGTCGTGGCCAACGGTGGTGCCAGCCACCGTTCCCGTGTTTTACTAGTGCCAAATGTCAGCACCAGTCGCGTTCACCATCAGTAAGGACACCACAAATCATAACATGATTTTTGGAGAGACCATGCCATGTTTTTTTGGCCCATACACTCTGCGTTAGGGTGATAACATATGGCACAACAAGAACTTGAATGAAGAACATCCTGCTTTACAACCTCCCTCAACGATTCATTCCCGAACTTGTAAATGAAATCAAGGGATGAACATTTTAAAATAATCATAAAAGACCCCTAAAATAGATTGTTCGTTGTCGTTGGTGTGAGAAGGAAGACGTGGAAGGCGAAGAGGGTTCCAACAATCATTGCATCCAAAACCATGCTTCGATGTCGGGCTCGTACGTCGTCCATTTCATTGATTTATGAAGAACATTCTTTGATGGTATTCTTCATTGGAGGAGCATTCTTTGTGGAAGATGTTCTTCGTGCAATAAGTTCTTCATTAGAGGAGTGAAATCCTCCCAAAACATCTTCTCTCACCAATTCCACCAAATATGCAGTGTATCCAATATATTGTTTTTCCCCAATTTAATTTTTGGCACAAAATTCATATTGGCTTAATTATTTTCATTGTGGTTTTCATAATTTAATTAAAGGGGAGAGTTAGCATAATTATGTGGGGGAGCTCAAGAGGTTTGTCCCCATTAAGAGGGAGTTAAAAGGGGTTTTAATCCCCAGGTGGTCCCCACCACCATAAACACTAAAGAGAGGTTTAGGATTGGTGGTCCCAACCATCATAAACTCTCATGGGAGGTTTTCGTTCAGTCGTCCCCACCATTCTAAATCCACATGGGAGTTTCAAATAAAATAAAATATTACACTATTTAATTTTTTTTCCATCATGAAAACCCAAATTCTATCTTTCACCCTCGACATATTACGGTCGAGGTGAAGGTCTCTTTAAGATAATACAGGTGTTGTGAGTTTAACGGTGCCCTCAGATTTCTATTCCGAGTGCCGGTTAAATAGTTAGAAATTTTCGATCGCACGTTTGAAAAACGTACCTGAATAAAAGTTCAGAAATTCATTCTGGGGTCACAGGGCCTCAAAATCATGGGCCATCAGTTTTCGCAGACTCATTAAATTCCCATTTATTTAAAAAAAATTACATTGAAATTCTGGGCCTTTACATTCTCCCCACCTTAGGGCTTCGCGTCCCCGTAAGCCAAAACGTAAACTATGGGAACAAATGGTGATATTGAACATGCATCTGAGCCTCCCGTTCTCATGTTCTCTCTTGGAGGATCCTGTGTTTCCAAAGAACGCACACTAGAGGTATCGACTACCCACGAAGAACCCACTCATGTTGATCCTCAATCTCAACTGGAACCCCCTTAAAAGTCACCTCATTGTCGACATCTAGATCTCTATGGTCGATGACGTGGGAAGGCTCGTGCATGTATCACCTCAGCTGGGATACGTGGAAGATATCGGGCACCTAGTGCAACAGAGGTGGAAGAGATAAGTAGTAAGACACCTCTGCAAGTCTGTTGAAGACCAGAAAAGTTCCAATAAACCTCGGAGATAACATTCCTCCTCAGCCAAATATCTGAAAACCTCATCGAGGTGAGACTAGTAGAAAGACGTGGTCACCATCCTTGAACTCTAGAGGTCTCCATATTCTATCAACATATGATATCTTCTTGATCTGTGTAGTCTTCATCCACTCCTTGATGATCTTCACCTTTTCTGTGGTATCGAGTACCATCTTTGGTCCCACTAGTGCTGACTCCTCTAGGTCAGCCCAACACAAAGGTGACCAGAATGATCGCCCGTACAACGCCTCAATAGGTTCCATCCCATTTGCAGAGTGATAGATATTTTTGTATGAAAACTCCACCAAGGGAATATGATACTACCAACTATGACCAAAATATAGGACACAAGTACGCAACATTTCATCATGGGCCTGGATGGTCCATTCAGTCGGGCCATCCGTCTGAGGATGGAAGGAGGTGATCAAATGAAACATTGTCCTAAAAGCCTTCTGCAACCCATTCAATAGTTAGGAAGTAAAACATGCATCACGATCGGATACAATCATCGAGGGTACTAAGTGTAGCCACACAATCTCGTCCACCTAGTGGAATCCCATCCTCTCAAATGAACCCTACTTTCTGATCGGTAGGAAGTGGGATGACATGGTGAGTCGGTCTATGATCACACAAATCGAGTCATGACCCCTAGATGTACGTGGAAGACCCATCATGAAGTCCATATATATCTCATACCACATCCACTCTGGAACCACTAAAGGACAAATCAAGCCTACTTGTACCTGATTCTCTGCCTTCACATGCTGACAAGTGAGGCATCGTGAGAAAAACTCCACTACTGCTTTCTTCATTCCCAGCCTCCAATGTTGTCGTCAGAGATCCTAAAAAATATTTGCCACTCTTGGATGTACCGCTAGAGGGGAAGTGTGGAACACCCTCAACACATCCTCCTGAAGTGAACTTGGTACCATGGTACATCCTCTGAGGAGAATAACGTGATCCCCACCATCATAAAATCAATCAGGTGTCTATCCTGTGGATATCTGAGCACGTTGAGGATCGCAGTCAGCCTCCACACGATGAACCTCCCTAACTCGCTAAATATGTGGTGGAGTGAATGTAAGATACTTTATAAAATCCAATCCATCCTGATCCACAAAGGATATCTACCAAGAAACCAGCTGCTCTGTCGCCTCACCTAGTTGCTGTATACCAGACCTCCTACTGAGTATATCTACTACAATGTTCCCCTTCAAGGATTATAGACTATCTCAAAGTCATAGTCCTAGTGGAACTCAATACAACGTCCCTGTATCAGGTTAATGTCCTTCTGAGAGAAGATATACCTAAGACTCTTGTGATTAGAGTAGACTGTAAAACATTCTCCCATCAAGTAATGTCACCACATCAATAAGGCGAAGAACACTGCAATTAACTCTAGGTCATGGGTAGCATAGTTCTATTAGTGATGTCTCAACCGCCGAGAACCATATGCAATCAGTGCTCTCTCCTGCATCAGGACACATCTGAGCCTGGTCCTTGATGCGTCGTAGTAGACTACGTAACATATGCCCTACTCTGGAAGCCTCAAGATGGGGTTACTAGTCAACCTCTTCCTCAACTCTTGAAAACTCTTCTAGCATCTCTCCGACCACATGAAGGGTTTCTTCTTCTTCATCAATGAAAATAGTGTTGTGGAAACTCTGGAGAAATATGGAACAATCCTCTGGTAGTATCCAGCCAAACCCAAGAAACATCGTACCTCCGTCACACTTCTCGGTTGCTCCCAAGCAAGTACCACCTCAATCATCGCTGCATCCACTACAACTCGAGCCTCCAATATGAGATGTCCCAGAAAGGGAACCTATCATATCCAGAACTGGAACATTGAGAGCTTACCATAAAGATAGTGCTCTCGCAGTATATCTAGTACTACCCTCAAATGATAGGAATGCTCCTCCTCAGTAGTCGAGTAGATTAGAATGTCATCAATGAATACTACTACAAAGCGATCAAGGTATGGAGAATGATCATGTTCATGAGTCCCATGAACACTTCTGAAGCATTGGTTACGCCTAATGGCATAACCAAGAATTCTTAATGTCCATACCGACATCATAAATCCATCTTCTCCATATCCTCATCTCGTACTCTGAGCTGTTTATGGCCTGATCTGAGGTTTATCTTCGATAACCACCGTGCTCCCTACAGATGATCGAAGAGGTCACAAATCCTCAGGCGTGGGTACTTGTTCTTCACGGTCACCTGGTTCATGCACTAATAATCTACCCAAATGCTCAAGTCCCATCTACCTTATTGGAGAACAAAATCATGGATTCCCAAGAAGAAACACTGTTCTAAATGAATCCCTTTCCCTAAAAGTCCTCTAGTTGTACCTGCAGCTCACAAAGTTCCTCATGATCCATATGATACACTAGTGTTGATATCGGGGTTTTAATAGGGTACAAGCCCATGTAAAAGTCCACCTCTCTATGAGGAGGTAGACCCAGAACATCATCAGGGAAGACATCCACATACTAGTCCACCACTACATGATAAATCCGACTCTCCAAATCAACCGCTACGAGGGTAAGGCTAGCCAACTAATGAGTGATTGGTTGCACTCTACTCAGGTTAAGTCGATCTTGTACTGAAAAGGATCTCATCTTTCTGGCGAAGGTAAACCTGGCCCATCCTTGCAGAAACATCACACTTTGTGCCTAATACATTCTATCTGAGCATGCGCTGTAGATAAACAGTCCATACCCAAGATGTCGTCGTAAGGCCTCGACGCTGCTACTAGGAGATCACAGCCGAAGCTCTTGCCGCCTAGAGTAAGATCACACTACTTTCAACAGTGCGTAATCATCGAATACGCTCTTGTAGGAGTTTTTAGCCATAAGGATCAAGCCAACGTCTCCATCGGAATCTTCGATCCACGAACGAGGTCAGAGGGAATTACAGAACTTCTGGCACCTGTGTCTATAAGTACTGCAACTAAGGTGAAATAGACTCAAAATAAACCCTATATCATCTCCGGAGTGCCTTGGTCTTAAGACTCAGCTTCCTGGAGATGAGCTCGCCCCTGTCCACCTACTCCCTATGGTCGGGGTTGACCACCAGGTGGTGGTGGCGGTAACATCTCGAATCATCACCCACCACCAGCTGCACGACCAACGCCTCTGCCACGTCCACCTACTCCCTGCGGACCTCCTCGGTCGAATCTCTATCTCTGCCTAGGTGGTCCTTCGACTATTTTCTGATCATCTGCATGGAGGGTCGGATAGACACGAGCCATGTGACACTGCCCACCACATGCATAACACTGCCTGCTCTTGGAATGACTGGATCTGCCTCAGGTGCTTCGCACAACCGACTTTAAATCTTGCATTCGTCCACCCATAGGTCTCAACCTCTTGGTTCGTATGTGACATCTATCTGATACAAGATGCAGAATACTCTGATATGTGACTTCCAGTGGTGGGTCTCACTACTGTTGACTAATCAATAAGAAAACTCCCCACTAAGAGGGCTCTCTCTAACACCCCCTCCTGCATCCGGATGCTGAGTGATATCATCGAAGCCCTGATCTCCCACCTGTGACACTGATCGATGTTTTGGGTCCCGAAGATTGGGTCCCACACCATATCTGTGGAGTATCATTAGTGGTTAGTGAACCTCGCTGAGTACTGCACTACAGTCATGCTACCCTGCTACAAATGAAGTATCTCCTGTATGCGCACTATGTGAAGGGTCGCTGGGACAAACTCTGTACGAAATAAGCTCTCAATGTCTGCCCAGAGAAGTGTCTCATTATTCTGATCATGGAGCATCTAGCTCCACTATTTGAATGTTGATTCCTATAGAAGTATACCATTAAGGATCACCATGAGATCCACTGGTGTCTCTAATAGTCGGATAACTATCACCACAGCCTCCAACCAATCCTCAGCCGCATTCGTGTCTGTCTCTCACCTGCACCTGGGTGGCCTCTGGCTCTAGAACTCGTGTAATGCACTCAATTGTTGTGCACCCTCAGCTACTAGGGCTTGCGGCATCAGTGGAACAACGGGTAATGGTACCGCTGCTAACTCCACTGGTGCCTCTACTAGAAAAGGGTCGTGTAACGAGGCCTCATCGCGTGGTGGGTAATCAGTGTGTACAAATATTGGAACCCTAGATTATTGTCTTCATGGAGGCATCCTAAAAAGAAACATGTGTTCCATGTTCAATAAGTTATATCTGGTGAGCTAACTCAATAGATCACAATGAAAAATATCAGGAACACACACACAATCAGTGTTTTTGTGCACTGAGTCAGAATTAAGATGTCAAGGTCCTGGTGTATGGATACATCAGCCATCGTACCAACACTAGATTCCCTAAACTGATAACCACACTAAGTACAATTTACAATATTTCTGTTTAAAAAAGATCAGATCCATATGTTCTATGGTAGAACCGACTCCTCCGATACCAATTTTTCATGACCCGTCTCCTAGGGACCATTATGTTACTACCCCAAGACCATCTTCCATAGGCCAGGGGATGGAGACTAGCACCGAAGGCGTATTAAATAAAATTGGGAAGGAATTTCCTTTTTAACATGTAACAGACAAAACCATGCACACAGTAAGATACTAACTCATGTAAACTGAATAGTAACAAAGTGTGCACAGTAAGTAAATAAGGTGTCAATACCAGCGTAATTGGAATGTACAAGGAAAACTGGAAAGTGCAAGACAACTGATAGTATATGTAAACTGGAACATATCCTGTGATCACCCACTACGGATCCTACTAGAAGGGTAGGTACAACTCTGGAATGACCGTCTCTATGGTACACCTCGTCTAGGTCTACCTCCGAACTACCTCCAGTCCTAGTACTCTCGCCCACAGTCAGCGATATCCATCGTCTACACCAAACACAACGAAGTGCGGGCATAGCCCGTGTATGGGTGAGTATAGAGATACTCAGTAGAGACCTCAATACCATCAAAGTCTCAAAAAAACCACCACGGATAAAACATACAATAAGGAATCAACTATCATCCCTAAAAAGGTAAATGCCCATATATATCCCTATGTTAAGTAAACCCATCTCAATCAGGAGGAAAAAAGAGAGTCCAACTCAATAGCACAAATATCAACTGTTCCACAAAGGAAGGACTACCTTGAAGGAAAGTACCACATAGGTACGCCACACAGAGGAATACCACCAAGGTATTACCATGAAAGAAAGTACCACACAGGTACAGACTCAGCTCACACCAGGTATAACATAGATACAGTAGTAGAGATTATTAGTAATAACTACTGAATAATATCGCTATATTAAGAGGCAGAACCACACAGGATCGCTTGATGTTGTCCCACACAGGATAGCTCGGTGGTGACCCACACTAGATCGCTCAGTGCTGACCTGTATAGGAAAGCTAGATGCGGACCCACACAGGTCGCTCGGGGCTGACCCACAGAGGATCACTAGGTGCAGACCCACACAGGATCCCTCGGTGCTAACCGACAAAAGATCACTAGGGTTTTCCCGCATGGAATCCTAGAGCAGTTCCACGTCGAACCCTCAAATACAGACCCACGAAGGATCTATTTCTCAAGTCACAACTAGCAACTGGGTTCCCACACTATACTCGCTTGTCTCCGAGTGGATCTGCACCACAATCCATGGGTCTATGCTTCAACTACCACAATTTCCCACATAAACGTATCTCAATGGACCTACATGTCATTGGGGTCTCAACGCAACATACGGTGCATTAATCGGATGCCCGGTCTGTGAGTTATTAGCCATTTAGTCTCGGGGGCTTGGTTAGATTCATGCGCGATCCAACCTAACCATACCCCATCATAATCCAAATCCCCCGAGGGGTATACTCAAAGGGACAATCTCGCTCTATGGTTTGTAGCACTACTGACGGTTCGTCAAACGGTCTCACGGTGCTAATGTTATGGCCAAAAGAGCACTAATGGTTCAAAATGTGTCCGGTTAGACCCAACCCGACCCAGCTGACCCGGTCTGGGTCTATCTGGCCCACACCACAGGGTCAGGCTCATCACGATGGGTGGCTTGGCCCATTGGGTTAGGCCCGGCTCAGCCCGTGTGGGGCGGCCCACCCTGCTAGGCGGTCCGGTAGGCCGCGAGGGGCCGCGGAGGGTCGCAGGTGCCCATGAGGCCGCAGAGCGGTGCATAAGGCCGCAAGGGGGGCTCAATGATGCCGGGGGCAGTGCAGAAGGCCATGGGTTGGGGCAGCGAGGCCACAGGATGCTCGTCCGGGGGCGGCTCAGTGAGGCCACAAGCAACGCGGAAGGCTGTAGGGTGGCGAGCTGTGGCCGGGGGTGGCGCGGTGAGGCCGCGGGGTGGCTCGGCCATAGAGAGGTCCGACAGCGGTGGGTTCAGCCATAGACGGTATCTCGGACGCGAGGTGGTTCGACCGCAGATGGTGGCTACGCCACAGGGAGGTTTGGCCACTAGGGTGTCGTGAGGGCGCGAGGAATCTCAGTCGTGGGGAGGCGGCATCCACAGGGTGGTGCCATTGTACAGTCGCCTTCTTCACGGCCGACGGTGGTGCCTGCCGCCATTCTCATGTTACACCAGTGCCAAACATCAGCCCCAGTTGTCGTCACCATCGCAAAGAACACCACAAATCATCACCCGATTTGCGGAGGGATCATGCCATGTTTTTTTAGCATGTACCCTCCCCGTTTGGGTGATAGCTTATGGCTCAAAAAGAAAAATAAAGAAGAACATCATGCTTTACAACCTCCCATAATGATTTATTCCCAAAATCATAAAAGAAATCAAGGTATGAAAATGGGACAATAATCATTGAAAAAAACCCTACCTCAGATTGTTCGTTGTCGTTGGTGCGAGAAGGAAGTCGAGGAAGTTGAAGAGTGTTCCAACAATCATCACTTCCAAAACCGTGCTTCGATGTCGGGCATGTACATCATCCTCTTCATTGATTTCCAAAAAATGTTCATCGATAGCGTTCTTCGTTGGAGGAGTGTTCCTCATGAAATAAGTTCTTCAGGGAAGAAGTTCTTCGTAGGAGGAGTGATATCCTCCCAATAATTCTTCTCTCCCAAATTCCAAAATAAATGAAAAGTATCCAATATGTTGTGTTTCCCCAATTTAATTGTTGGAACAAAATTCTGATTGGCATAATTAATTAAATTGTGGTTGGCATAAATAAATTAAATGGGAGAGTTGGCATAATTATGTGGGGGAGCTCAAGAGGTTTCTCCCCATTAAGAGGGAGTTCAAAGGGGTTCAAGGGGGGTTTACGACTCGGGTGATTCCCACCACCATACCCTCCCATGTGAGTTTTATGCTCGGTGGTCCCCACCTCCATAACATCTCATGGGAGGTTTTAGTTCAGTTGTCCCCACCTTTCAACATCCACATCAGAGTACCAAATAAAAAAAAATTACACAATTTTATTTCATTTACTTCACAAAAAAATCAAATTATTTCGTTTCCCCTTGACTTACTATGGTTGAGGTGAAGGTCTCCTTAAGTAAGTACCGGAACTACGAGTTCTACGGTTCCCTTGGATTTAAATTCTGAGCCCCGGTTCAAAAGATAGAAAACCCCGCTCGCACGTTTACTAAAGGTTCCCCAATAAATGTTCAGAAATTCATTCAGGGCACACCAGGCCTTGGAATCACGCGCCTTCAATTTTTTTAGACTCATAAAATTTCCATATATTGAAAATAAATTACATGTACATTCCGGGTCATTACACATACTCTCAAAGAAATCAATTTCAAATGATAATTTTTTTATATGTTTTAGAGGGTCCACTATGGCTTTGTAAAATAAATAAAACAAACCTAAAATAAAATTATTTTAAAGGAAAAACATATATTTTCCAAAATTCAAATTTATATTATTTTATTACATCACTATTGGGTCATTATGAAGTAATAAAATATGTTATATATTCAAACGATATTTAATTGTTAACGAAAAATTCGACTCTCTCAAAAAATTATGAAAAATTCACCATTGGATAATTTCAACTTCATGATTCCATAAATAATATTCATTTTATCTAAATAGTATTTTAAATATTTTATTTTTTACTTTAAAATTTTTTTACATTTATCGAAAATTGATGGGTTTTGACAAAAATAGTTTTCCAACCATAATAAAAACTACTATTGTATTCATAAAAAATACAAGATAATTTATATTTAATAAAAATTAGTTTAGTAATAATATTTTATTAAAATAATATTTTAATTTAATAATAAATTAATTCATCAAAATATATTTCTTAATTGAATTTAAATATTAGCTAAAAATACTATTTCTGCTCAATGTAACAATAATAAAATAAATATATATTCTCTATTCTCTAAAATTAATGCACATTACCATAGTGCTAGGGTATTATTAAATAACCATGTATAACACAAACATATGTCTTAAGTGTATGGTGTACGATGATGATAGACTCTTGTTGTGTCTTGGATAACATTGTTCGAGTGGTAATCCCTATTTACTTCCACTTCTCCCACATGCGGTTCCGTTCAAACTAATCATGTTGAAGATCATCTTGGGATTTGTCAAGAGAAAAGCCTACTATTTCCACATCCTTTCTGAGCATTAAAAAATGAGCATCGTATGGAGAAATTCTATTAGATGAGGCCATCGCTTCATTGGATTGAGTAAATTGGATTTGTTAAAGCCCTATATTTATACTAATCATGTGATCCTAGTTCAACGACTATATTTGGTACAATAAAAATTATCAACAGTATTTTGAAATCCAAAATCATAAATCAAAGGAATTGTATACCAATTTTACATAATAACACATTTAATTATATAATGTTTAATTTTCATTAATAAATGTATTAGTCATTACAAGTAGGAATGAAATGAGGTATTACAGTAGCCCTAATATATCATCAAGAGCCACAAAAAATGTTATATACTTTGAATAAATATTATATAAAAAAATCCATGGAGTTGTGTGTGAGGTTAGAAAAACATGATACATAATTACTGACAATCATAGTTCCCTACTCAAGATCCAACAGCTCAAAGATATGAACCTCTTGTAACATGACCAGATAGAACTCATATCTGAATAAGAGATCAATCTATTTCCGTTGAGAATTAACTCATAATTTTTTTAAGTCTTCAAAATCCACCATCACATTGTGAGGCTATAAAAATGGTTCTATTCGTGGACTACCATCTAAAATAATGGTTTCCAAATTACACAGTAAACCTATCCCACAACCTGATGCTAGTCCTTGAAATCTTATGGATCAGTATTACCTTGAATCTTGAGGGGTCACTATCACTGAACCTCATAATTTTTGCTAATCTTGGGTACATCATTTTTAAGTATTTAAGTTCCATATTTTTTCTAAGTAGGTGGAGGCAAGATAAAAAAACCTCCATGAGGTACTATATCATGTATTTTTTCCTATGTCAATGCCTCATCACTTAGAGGATCATGGTTGTGATGATACAGTAAAATTTTGGTTTCATTTCTCATGAAGGAATCTTCAAATGTCAATAATTACCATGGTCAATGAAAATATCTAGGGATTTAACTCAAGAAGGTAATTGAGACAAACCCATTCAAATATTATTTATGTATCGATGTTTTATCCACTACCAGTCCAAACATGTACCAATTCAGTAAGAAGATTATCATTTTCTTAATGAATGGATACATCATTGGCCATACCAATACTAGAAATCCTATCCTAAGTGGAAAAATAGAAATATGTTAACATTGTTTCCAAAAATCAAAAAACCTTTTCAAAGATAGAAAATGTATAATATACAGTTCAAATATAAAATGAATCATCTAATAACACCCTATCATGACTTGAATCAATTGGAAATTCTTAGCCAAGTATGATCCAATTTAACACCCCAATACCACATATAATTAGTGTGGGTATGAAAACATGCACTGATATTAAATAACACTATCATGTGAGGCCATGACCTATTGTACATCTATAGACACATACAACTCTATCTTTCAATGTATTGTGGAAAGAAAGAAAATTAAGCAATAATAATTCATTCGTAATGTATATCCCAGATCATAGTTAAATAATGTACATGAAATCATAGAGGGATAAATAAAATCCAACCAAAGCCAATAGGAGTCCAAACATCTCAAGTATGCAGGGGACTACTATTGAATTAAAAACATGTAACATACTATGTCAATATAGATAACTTTTATCTTCCTACTATTGTACCTACTAGGACTACAATGAATGACCATTCATATTAATAAATCCTTACATGTATAGGAATATCCCATGCAGGGATGAGAAAAACATACTCAGTTGGAAACCCGTATGTAACGAAATAGAAAGCATCATAATATGTGGTATGCTCCATACCATGGAGATATGTCAATATGGATAATTGATACATAGATTAACAAACCCCCAAATAATCTCAACGTAAATAGTGAATATCAATTTAGGTCACAAACATACTTGTAGGCTAGGATTCTTCTACGTCTTCTTAATAATCCCCAATTATTGGAGAACTAACTCCTCAACTATTTCAATAACTAATGGTTCTCATCAGAGTGGTAACTGTTCCTTAGGCCTCAACATGTATCCATACACATTATAAGTCCTATTATCTCAATACAAAGATATTGGATTACAACCCAGGCCAATGGGGGACACTAAAAAACTTATTTTAAAAACAAAAAAATAGAGGATCATGAATATGTGTATTGGTCACATAATACCATCAACCCACCATTTGGTAAAAAATGAATGGAATGGGGATCTAACCTGAGCCTCATGGGAGGATTCATAATCTAATAAAAATTGGATCTCAAATTTCAATGAATTGGACGATATAATGTAATAAAACCTCATAGGAGTTGACTAAGGAGATTCATCCTGAAATAAGGGAATTAAATCCAACTGATCTGAGAGAGGGAACAAAACTAAAAATTTGATGAAACGGAGTAAACCAAACTTAATTTCCACTATACTATGTAGATAAATGGAATCACACTCACCTGTAAAACATATATGGATTTTACATGTATTACATGACATGTCTGATGATGTTTGGTCTTGCCTGTGTCCCTTATCATGTATGAAAACACATGATGATGAAATTGTTATCATTCTAATATACCTACCATTGTAACAGGATATTATTGTTCCCAATAATCCTTTGTGTACATTCCAATACACCAACAATGTTTCACATTGAGTGATATTTTCCTCCAGACATAAACCCCAGTGCGTTAGAGGGGTGTTACAAAACATGTGATATTAGAACTACCCACCTTGTTGTGGAGAATATCACAAAAATGTTAAGCTATTAATGTGTTCTCCCACACCACCACATCTACTAGATCTCCTGTAAATCATGCCCATAAATCATGAATAACCCCTAAACCATATCTAGGGAACTGATTTTAGCCTCTGATTATCATAGAAATAATCCCCCATCACAATGCATCTAGAAATCATGAGACCCACCACAGTGGATCAAAAAAATAGAATGAGAATATTCCACCTCCATCACAGGCTGAAAATGTTTTATCGATAGCCATCTATGACTAGAAATTATAATCCATTGTTCTGATGATCGATTGTGAAATTCTATTTCATTGTGCATTTTTCACACCACAAGTTTAATTTAATACTGAGGAATTATAGAAGAAGAATGGGAATAGAAATTAAAAAATAATAATTATATAAGTATTGAGACACATACATTGTTTTTTTCCATAATATGTTATCATAGCATCACCAAACCAAGAGTGTTAAATAAACAAATTTAATTTTCATCATCCATACTATCATCCATTGAAAAAAAATAAAACAGTTCAAAAAATTGATTTACATTCGAAAAGGGATAATAAAAATAGGATGAATCCATATAGAAAACACTACCATTTGTTTGGAACGATTTCAGATGAATAATGGAATTGCATCCTTGTCATTTGAACAATCTATAAACTTCCTTGGTATAAATGATCTGATTGAATGTTACCTCCACTTTCCCTCATTTTTGTCATCGAAACACTCCTCCTTGGTCCTTCTAAAGTCTACAATGATATAAATATTACTATGGTATTTTCCCATAATTGAATGTATCTATTTAAAGGGTTAGGTCATTTAAAATAATAAACCAATTAAAATAATAAATTAATTTTTTTAACAACCATCTCACAACCCTGCTAAATCTGAACATCCAATGGCATCCATGTTTCTGTTTCTGTATGGGTAATGCAAACATTAAAAACATATTGTAGGCCTCGTGTATTTAATCCAAGACTATATTTGGGATGTATTCATGTATTTTTTTTAAAAACATACCACATGTTATATACTATATTTAATATTTATATTATATCAAATTCAACTCTCTCTATCCTCAAAATGTCAGGCCATCTTTGTGCCTGGCTCCGAATACATTTAATAAAATATTTAAAAGCATTACAAGGGAAAAAAATATGGTAAAATTGTTCATGATTAAAATTATGAAATTATAAAAAATCATATGCCTTCATTAAATCCCAATAATTGAAAAATGTAAATGTTTATGTTTCATACATGCAGAATACCTCTTCCATAAATGATAGATTTTATTTGTCATCACCACACATTATGGATGATTGTAATAATTAATTTAATCAAGATATATTATATTTGTTACAATATTAATATTCAATAAATTTTATATTATCATTTAATGAAAACAATTACTTACTCAGTAAATTATTATAACCCCCTCTTGTTAAGACAGTTTTACCACATATGTGAAAAATGTTATAATATTTATATCATGAATGATTATGGAACTTTATATAATGGTAACATCATGAAATAATAAGAAATATATTTCTTAATGATTCTAGAGTTTTGTTATTTATATTTATGATAATAGTAATTTATCACCTTCAGGTTGTTAAACACGTCGAAACTAGTGCATCACAATTTATATTTTCAAGAACTGTATGTTATTCATTCGAAAAATGATAACATGATATAATGATTCAATAAAACACCATAGTCATTGTATGTTTTATAATATTATAATAACTAAATTTAATGTAATAAAAATTAGATAAAAAATTATAAAACAAGTAAGAAACTATAAATCAATGTATCTAGAACCCTGTATAAAAAAACTATAACCGACTAATGAATTTTTAATAAAAATTTATAAGGGAATAATATATATCGAAATATATATGAATATGGTTCCAAAATTTATGATTAACATAGTAATTTTTTATATAGGATTTTAGTTCATGTTTATCGATATGGTACTGAAGGTATGGCTATTTTTTCTAAATTTTCTATTGTACGAGACATGTTTGATATCATTGAACAAATTTATCTAAAATATTATTTTCACATAAATAATGAAATTAATTATAATGAAATTATTTAATTTATGGACCTTTAAATTTCTATTTCTTATTAAAAATCGTGTGTTATTCTAATTTATATTTTACTCTTACAATAAGGTTGTATTCTTCAATATCAATTTCAAGTAGGGTTACTTTTTTGAAATACAATATGTATAAAGAATGTTATGCAATATTTTTTTTTCAAAATAGTGTCATTATTTCCATTTACACTATTATTATTGGGATATTACCTATCTAATATCTATTTTTATTACCCCTAAACTCTTAATTTTAACATTTTATGAGAAACCAACCCCAAAATTTGTTTTGAGCTCAGTAAATTTCCATTCTATGTTCTTATTCATTGGATTATTTTCTAGATGTCCATATTTATGAATTAATTATGGATTTTTGAAATTTTATTCTATTTCAAATCTAACTACATTTATTTTAATGAAATTTTTTAAATTCCATGTGAATGGTTCTAAATTGATAATTCTAAAAAAAAATTAAAGCTTTGCTATGAATAAATATTACAACCATTTTGTATTTTTATATTAAACATCGACTCTATGTTTTAATGGATCCTAAAAGAAGTTTTTATTATCATAGTTTTATGAAATATTTATATTTTGTAATTATTTTCATATTTATCATTGTTATTTCATATATAAAATGAAATTGATTAAATTATTATTAATGATTTTTTCATTTATGTCTATATCTCTTAAAATATTTTATTCTTGATCAGTTACATTGTTCAAATAATTCCATCCATTTACATTATTCATTTATCTTATATAATGTTCTTTTATATTTTAGGACTAATCAACCACTTCCTTTATATTGGATAGTCATACAATTCATACAAATAGGAATTTTCCTTCGATGTGTTTTTATATGAAAAATTTATATTTATTTACATACACTGAATCGTGGTAACATTGATATGAGCCATCAATTTATTGGGGATATTATTGATTATACATATAAATTTAATCTATATTGTTTATATACCCACCACCACATTATTGTAATTTATGATCATATACCTTGAAAGTTACATCATATCTCTGGATACTTATTTATTTTCCATGGGTATATCTTGTTATGATTATTATTATAATTACAAATGAAATTTTTAAGGGAATGCATTTGAAAAGGATATGAATCACACATTCTCTCTATGGTTTTTTTGTTTATTGAGTGAATGAAACCTATTTTATATCAATGGGTTATATATGATGTGATATGCGGTTGATTTCATATAGAAGGAAAATGTAGGGATAATTTATGTGTGGGGTCATATATATCCATCTATTACTTTTTTTCAATGTATATATCTCATTATACATGTATAAAAAAGATCTCTTTAGTTGAACTGAGGATTGGGTAATTGTTTTTGAATCAAGATGATTCTATTCCTTATGATATTGATTGTTTTAAATTTCTATTGTATCATGATTTCAATCTCTCTTGGATAATGTTTATTATCTAATGCTTCCATATTATTTTTATTCATGTCTAATTATATTCCAGGAATTTCCCCATGAATTAGGATCTATAATATATTAATTTTTTGGTATGATTCTGCTATTATTTTCCATGTTCCTTGATTATATTTATATTTTTACCTTACGATCACCTATGATCTTTGATTGTATCAGTTTATGTTTACCCTTAGTCAGTATTTTAGCTCACCCATTTAATATATTTATATTCCACTAGATATGAAGATTACTGTAAATTATGAAATGTATATAAGGGTGTCTAGTGAGGCTCCATTATGGAGGAATAATGACATGTTTTGTAGATTGTATATATTTTAAATATTCACAACATGATACTAAAACATTCATTTCTAGAATTGTGGGAATTTTTTCAGATGTAATGTTTTATTTATAGATGAAATTTAAAATAAGGATATATTTATTTGGTTCACTAAATATTATTATATACTAAATGTGAAATTTAATATATAAACCGACACACATAATCCCAATGAATAATTTTATTAAACCCTTCCTTGACGTTTTAAGACACTAAAATCTGTCTTTGTATACATTCATACCATTTCCTATGTAATCTATTTCACTCGAATGAATTTATCTCAATGTAAATTTTTATCGCCCTAATATAGGCCATCACTGATTTTCTTGAATTGATATGTTGTACTAATTGTAGATATCCAGGTTCAAAAATTTTCATTAGCACTAGTAGTGTCCAATAAATGGTTATTTATTACCTTGATTTTTTTTAATTTAGTTACATGTAACACCTTTTTTGATAGAAATATATAAATCCCATTCTTTTGGATACCTCTTTAGGAGGTTCATTTTCAATTCTTATATTCATACACCTTCAATGAAGACATTGGTTTCTAAACAACATTATCCACCATTATATTTCATAAATTATTTTGTATCCTACAATATATAGAGGATTGAAATTAGTGAAATATGAAATTATAGAACATAGGCGTACCAATTTCTTTGGTATGGTGGAATATTTATCTTAAAATAGTTTCAATCACTATTTGATATAAGAGTTAGATTTTCTATGATCAAGACTCCTCTAATTTACTATTTGAAAAATTATATTCTCTCAAAATGATGTGAAGATTGAAATCGACTAATTTCATTTTATCATATTTATGAATTTGACTTAAGAAATTTGAAATATAATGTTCAATTTATATCTTTCATTCATAAAAAATAATCTTCAAATTAATCATTCATATTATAGAATTGTTCTTAATGGAACTTTATTTTATCTTGAAATTGAATAAAAATGTTATTTTATTCTTTTATATTCCACCACCAAATGAACATTCTTTATATCTACCATAGTTATTTGAGTTTCGTCACTATATGTATTGTTTCCACCCTAACTTCCTTATTGAAAACATTCTAAAAAATATAGTGATTCAATTCCTCCAAAATAAGAAAAAAATACCATTTTATTGTCATAGTGATTTTTCCATAGCATCCATATGTTTTGTGGGAGTTAAACATATATAAAATCATGTCTAATGCCTTCAAAATTTCATCTAATCCATATTAAAAACATTTTTTCATCATGTATGTTAAAAATAAATTCAATTAGATAATCAATGTCTTGCAATGGATCATTATTCATTTATTCCTTGACTCTGGGGTAGAGGAATTAATTATATTTTGTATCCTTAAATTCCACATACTAATACATATTCAAACTATATTATTCTAGTGCATCACAAGGCACTGATTTCACATAATAAAAATTACCAATATGATTAACATAAAATAGTTTCCCATCATCCTAATTGAAATATTGATAATTTAACATCCCTATCATCTTGAATACCTAAAAATTACCATTTTCCATGTTTTTGATAAATCCTCCACAATGGATTTAACATTTGGTAACTAAATTTTATCTTATTTATATTTCATAGTAACTTAAAAAATATAAAAATTCTAAAAAAAGTTAAGATAAAATATGAAAAAAATATTATATAAAATCTTAGGGAACCCTATGCTCTGATTTAATTATAGTAATACTACTCTATTTGATTTTTGGTTATTAATAAAGAATAAAAATAATCAATATATTGTTCATGAAAATATAATATTTTTTCCTAACATATTATTTGTACTATCTCTATATATTTAACAATATATTGATTGGTTTTTTATGATACCATATAGAAATATTCAGCCTCTGAACTGGAATGATGGAATAGTTTATATTAGAACCAATAGTCATTTATGTTTCTCCAAGAACTCAATGTATATGTTAATTAATTAGATCATTGAGGAATTCTATATCAACTAAAAGATCTTATATAATAATAATTATTTACATCCAATGAATACTTAATTTTGGAACACAAAACCTATCAATTTACTCTATCATCCAAAAACTAACCTTCCAGTGCACTAATATTCAGTTTCCAATTATCTTGAATCCTCATGTTGATGATAAAAAAACTCCTCCTAATCCTAAAATAATTTACCGAATTTTTTTTCTAAAAATAAATTTTAGTGATTTTCTTTATTATTAAATGTATCTATTACCCAATTATTATTCAATTTTTCCTCATAATATATCGTTCATTGATCTGTTTTTTGGGAATGAATTCACCATATATATGATCAGACTCACTATGATAAATCCCATGGATTATTTTCTACAAATTTATAACACATATTAGCTCAGTACTTTAGTTATCTAAAATTTAATATCTCGGCCAATAATTGAATCACACCTAATCAATTTTTATTAAAGAAATAATGCATCATTCTTTCAAAAAAGCATTTAGTTCCACATGAATTTAATGGTATCCCTTTTTTGAAAAGAGGTTCGATTATCCCGAACATTTTTTAATCTTATGGAAAATAATATTTAGTTCTTCTATAACTCACAACTCAGTATTCTATAACCTTTAAATCTTGAAACAATCTATGAGATGGATCTTGATTTTGTAGTTTTCCTTATCTTATGCTCAAAAATTTTGTTCGAATTTTGTATTTGGATATCTTATCTTGTCACCTTATGATAATCATAAAATCGATTCATTTATAGAGTCCTGCTAATGTAAATTTTATATTTCTACTAGATTTCAATTTTATAATCATTCCCACATCTATACTTACATAGGTTTTCCAATAACATTATCCACCATATTATTCAATTACACTTTTATTATTTGACACTTTTTTTTACATTTAAAAATGGTCACCATCACTAATAACTATAACTACTTCTCATTCGCAATGAAAAACCTCTTAATCTTTGTTTCATATATGGTATTTTGTCTTCTAGTGAATATTTTTCCCGAATCATCCTTACGTATTATTTGCATATACACTCAATTTATCTTCTTAACATGTAAAAGATCATGCATCTGATGTAATTGATTTTTTATGTTCCCATCCACATTAATTGTCTCTTGATGTCAGCCACATTTTTCATTATAAATGAAAAAACATCCAATGTTAATTATTTATAATTGATTTTAAACTAGTAAACATATATTCATTTGAAAAGTAATTACCTTAAATAGCCTATAAGATAACTTATAATTCACAACTCCATGCTTTTTAACATCCATTAACATTTTCATTTTAAAATTATACTTCTATTGAATATTAATAGATCCTAAACTCATAATAATTTTTATTTCACAAAAATGGTATCATATAATTATATAAATAAATATCCCAACTTTTTACATAAATTAGTCTTTATACTTATCATATATGCCTTATCCTATGATAACCTTGTAAAAAATAAAATACATAGAACCTCTTATGGTAATATGAAATTTAAAAACTATAACTCATTAAATTCTTGAAATTGATGAAATCTTATGCTTCACATGGTGACCTATAAGTAAGAAAATATTGAACCATAATATTATCTGATAGGTGATGGGAAAATCTGTTTTTTTTAATATTATTCCAACACGTTTTCAAACATGTTATCCTGGTTTGATTGTAATGAACATTCCACGCAAGAATAAATGAGGAAGTAATATAGAAAAAATGTTGTTCACCACTATGCGATATTAAAAGTAATATAATTGGGGTGATCAAGAATTAACATGACATAAATAAAACATTAATCTAATCATTTAAATAATAAATCTCACAAAAATCATAAAACCAAAGTAAATAATGGTTTACTATCACAGATATTTGAAAATAAAATTACATATTTTACATAATTTTTAACATTTATCCTTAATCATGATCTTCTTGCCCCATTCTAAATAATAAACATGAAATGATCATCATCTTATGTTAGTGATTAGAATCATATGAAAGGTGTGAGATTGATTTTATAGTAATGTAAACTATATATCATAATGTTTTATATAATAAACATGAATGAGAATTTTATAATGATATAAATATCATAATAAAACACCAAAAGGCCAAGGATAATATTAAAAAACGTGATGAAAAAACATAAGATCATAAATGGATCATAAAGAAATCATAAAATTAATAACATAGATTAAATAAAAATATTAATAATCATAACACTTGTCAGTATGATATAAAAATGAAGGAAACATTAAAATTAAGTCCTTATCCTAAAAACCTAGAATACCATGGTAGAAACATGAAATAGTTTAAAAAAATAAACATAGGATTCATTATAATTATAAACAATGAAAATTATTAACATCGCCATATGTAAAAATATTTGTACTCCTAAATGATATAACACTCACCAATTATAAACCTAAATAATCACAATCCTTTTCAATTATAAAATAATGATTTGTAGTTAATGATATAATAATCACTCATTATGAACTTAAATACTCATGAACATGTTCACAGGAAAAATTGTGAATATAGAATAAATCTATCACACACAACAATTTTGATCTAAGCTACTCTATAAAATTATTAAGGTAAAATTTTAACCTCATTGTATATTATCAACTACCAAATTTATTGGATTAAAACACAAGTATGACCCTTCAAATAATGAAGAGACTTATCAACCACTTAAAAATTAAACATTATTCCTCTAATATATAAACCATGAAAAAAATAATGGGTTTCATAAAACATTCAATAACATCACATAATATGAATATAAGAAGTCATAGAATAACAGAACAATAATTTTCATAATGTATAAAAATCATAATAACATATAAAGTATTTCCAGGACATAAATTCATGAAAAATAGTCCTTTTATGGTAAAAACAAGTTAAAATATAAAATCTTCCTCAATAAATGTGAATATTGAAGGGCATGTTACATTAAAAAATTGAGAATGGAAAGTGATGTATTTGGAAAACAAAATTATAAGTAGTTCTGGACAAAAATTCAATGAAAATAAGTAGTTGTTTCAAAAAGGAGAAATGAAAATTCATTGAAAAAAATAAATTTTAATAAAATACTTAATAACATAAACAGTAAAATGATATAATTTTTTCAAAAAAATAATTGAAAATAAATTAATATCTTTTACTTTTAATGAAATATATAATAATGTAAACCTGAAAAAGTTAAAAAAACTGCTAAAGAAGATGAAAGACATTGAAACCACATACATTTAAAAAGAATCACTAATAATAAAAAAATTTAAATGGAAATAAAATATGTGGAAATAAATTGATAAAATTTATTATTAAAAATAATATTTAATTTTAGATCTTTTAAAAAATGAATTATTGTTATCCAAATAAAATTTTGAGTGGTTGATAAAACAAGTCTAATTTAAAATGAAGGGAAATTTTGTTGAATGAATTAAAATAGAGTTTTTTTAAAATGAATGTCATTAAATGGATACATTTTTAAAAATATATATATATATATGTATATAAAGTGATTATTTGAGATAAAAACAAATTAATTTTACAGTAGGTTGAAGATAACATTAGTAGAAAGTGAATATGAGAATATGGATGAAAAATCCCATAAAATTAACTACAATTATTCTTAAAGAAATAAATATTAAATAATCAATAAAAAATTATATCCCAAGAAAATAATGTGGTTATACAATATATTTTCACAACAGGTGATAATATATATATCTATATATATATTTAATGATAATTTACAAATAGTAGTGAATATAACCGAGGGAAATGATTTGTGTCCTGAAAAACCCAAACCGGTTTAGTAATTTTTAATTTAAAATATATTATAATATTGAATATAATATGGTTCTATAAATACTCAAAATAAAATAATGGATTATTCCAAAATAAATTCTTGTGATGAACATAAACAATAAAAATATTTAATTGGCTCATAACATTAAAGCATGTCTCAATGTGGAGAAGTTGAGACGAATAACCCTTACTACTTAAGAAACATTAATGTGAAAACACCATGAATAAAAGGATTCTAAGAATTTATGTTTAAATACCATGATAATTAATATATATTATGTTACACAAAAAATAGGTAATATACCCACCAATTACATTAATTTAGGTTATAAAAATATTGTGTGTCTCGAAGATAGAGAATTTGGGTTGATGTATGTAAAACATGAGAAGTGAATGGGTTGAAGGAGCATGTATGATGGAATCCGAAATAAAAAATTATATATCATCACCAATGTGTTATTTGTGAGTAAATAATTCATTTCGGCTTTATCTAAACGACATCAAATAAAAATAGCTGAAATACATTTAATCATTCTTTAATGAAGTTGTACATAACCAATAAACAATTTTAAATTGTCAAACATTAGAACAAAAATACAAGGAAAAAAATAAAATGAAACTGGTCATTAAATATAATTTAATATAATAAATTTATTATGTAAAAATTTGTTGTGAATAGTTAATTACAGTATAAAACATGAAACATTTTTTATGACATAAACATATCTAAATGAAAACTAATTGAGACAGAAAAACCGGATCTTATTTCCTTTCATAGTTTAAGAAACTCTAAACTCTCATAAACATAAATAATTAATAGAATTTATTACATCATATGATTTATCATTAATATTATCTTTATATAATTTTTCTTATAAATAATTATCCCGAGTTTATTAATAAGGTATAAAATATTATAACAAACGCTTGATAATAACATTAAATGTTAAGAACATGTTTAACAGTTTTGAATGAATTTCCCAACATTGATACCAATTTCAATATTTAAATTTCAATTTAATATATAGAATATATAAATTTTATTGATTTAAAATTTTATTATTTTATTCCTTATGTGTCCAGTTCACATTATGTGAAAACTGAATTGGTAAAGACTTATTTTGGTAATTTTAGCGAACAAAAATATTTCATCAATAATAATTTAGATATTTAATAAAATATTTATAAAAAGTATATACTAATCTTTATTTCCATGATATGTTTTAATGATATTAATTTTCATGTTCCAATAGGAATTCATAATATATTTTTAATACATTGTTCATATAGATGGTTAAAAAACCCCCAATATGATCACACATTACCACGATTGGAGAGTTTGGTTATGTACGTAGCTATTTTGAAAGAATTTCATTATAACCAATATAGAAAGAATTTTCTATGATATTTGACCATATTTTAATATTTCAATATAAGTTATAAAATTATGTATGAAAAATGAAATTTTTTTCATCACGAGGGAGGTAATATGCAATAATGCACAATTAACATTCCCATTTCCTAACATGTGAATGGGGATATATGTGGATATTAAATAAATATTTAATAATATATAAAATCATTATTAATTATTAAAAACATTAATAATATCCATTATAATCATTAGTGAATAACGAACAATGTCTCTTCATGGAGGTGGTAGTCCATGCAATGCACTAAGGTTGTTACTTTGTATTTCAATGTGGATAAAAATTAATAAATAATGGTTGTAACACTAATATTAAAATATATAAGTACAATAATTATAATCATTTAATTATATGATTATGGTTTTTATATATTTTTATGAATAATTTTATTATGAAAGTATGAACATGAGATAATGATTACTTTAGAGACATGATTATTCCATTGGATGTTCTCTTGAAATTGAAAATATAAGGATAAAAATGAGTGACCACAAGAATATATTTCAGAGATAGAGTTCTAGGTAGAGTAATTTTTCATAGTTATAGGGTATAATTCTAAAGTTATCTTTTTATTTCAAAGGGTATATATTATCCTAGTTTATAGTATAGGAAAAGGGAAATTTTAGAAACTAACCTTGTATTTTAATAATTCCATGTCATAATTCCTAGATGAATTTATCAAAAGATTATAAATATTTAGTGGGATTCCTCTCGGTTGATTAAGTATTAATAATGTCTTTCCACAGATATTTAAAAATGTTCTATAGAGTTTTCTATTATTTTTTCACATTTCACACTTTTCCATTTAAACTCTGAAATAAGATTTTTACTTAGTGATTTTACATTTTAATAATAAATTACACAACCCATATAACAGAATTGAAGATTATTTGAACTATATTAAACATATTTATAATAAAGTTAATGTTCTAAATATTATAAAAAGAACATAAAAATGATGGTGTTTAAAAAACAGTTTTATATGAAAAATGACATTTTGACCATTATTTTTTCTTAATATTAGTTGGTAATTATTAATTATCAAATGATTTTATATTAAAAAAATTATATGTTTATAAAACATATAATATTAATTATTAAAAGTTTTATAATTTAATTTATTATAAATAAATTCAATTACATTGATATAAAAATATTCTTAAAATAACTATTTCCCCATTATCATGGTTAACATTAATCCTAACTGTATAAATTTTATTACCACAAATTAAATTTTCTTTATTAAATAATATTAACATTATTATCTCAAATATAATAATATTTTCATCAAATTAACATTCTATTTTTGAGGAAATTAATCTTATCATTTGCATATGTATTTCGTAAAAACCCATTTTTTGATATAACTTATTTTTAATCAAACAGATTCATGATTACAATAGATTTATAAATTAAATTGATTCAAATGAATCTGAAATTGTTATTATTTATAAAAAATATTTATTTTCCAATAAAATAACTCATTAACTACAATTCATCATGTTATAATTAATTAAACAATATAGTCATTGATGAATTTTCATTAAAAACACATCGTCATTTTAGAAATATTGAACATGCGAAAATAAATTCAACATAATAATTTAAAAATTATTATTATATAATATAATAGAATATTTTATTGTAAAATAGTTATAAAAAAATTTAAACTATTCACATAAAAAAATATTTTTTTAAATTTGATGTTAATTATAACATCTGAATTTTTTTACTATTCTATTAAAATTAATTTTTTAGAAACTTATAAAAATCTACCAAATGTTATATTTTATAATGAATTTAAAAAATTAATTTCACTCTATCAAATGTAAATTCTAAATTTTTAATTTTTTATATTTTAATAGAAAATATTTAATTTAAAGAAAAATAACTATATTGAAGATAACATATTTAATATTATTAGTTATAAATTATTTACCATCAAAGGGTAATAAATTTTAATGATTTACCAAATTCTTGTGTATTATTGATTTATTAAAAATTCATATATTATATTTTGTGTTTTATTATGTTGGGTGTAGTGTGTTACAAAAGTAACAGAACATAATAAGTATTTTAAAGGATCTGAAATCTCGAGTCATTACATTTTTCCCACAAAATAAAAAAACATGTCCTCACAATTTAATTTATTTCTCATAGATTAAAGAAATGGGGGTTATTATTATGTTACTCATTACTCAAAATATAAAATCCAATTTTAAATCTAATTTTCTGTATTAATAGAGATCAATATTCTTATATTTCATAAAACAGAATTTATTTATCATAACCAATTCATATATTTCAATAGTACTCCTTCCCCAAAAATTCCTATTCATATAAGTCATATTAAAATATTCAAATTGAATTTTATTCAACAAATTAATTGTATCAATAATACTCATATTGTATGATCCATTGTTTCTTTAAATTACTCACAATAAAATATATAACAGAATCCAAAAAATGAAATGAAAACCACAAAAAATAAATTATCTTCAATCGAATGGATATCAATGTCGTATAACATAAATTTTTAAAATCACCCAACCCATTAATATAAAGATACAAAACTGGTGCAGAAAATAATATATAATCTTCCCTTAAACATGTGTTATTGAGGTGTTTTCTTCAAAACAAATACATTCCGTAGAAGCGGTATCATTGATATTAATACAATTTAATATATTATTTCAAAACAGTAATTAAAAGTACTAAAAAACAATCCTTAGATGATTAAAATAGTCCTTAATAAATTTTATATCATAAAAACATTATATATACATATAATTTTAATATTTAAAATACTTAATAGTAAATATATTTAATTTCATTTAGGTTATCAACATCATTGCATTTGGTAAGACTAGAAAACTCAATTTTCAATCATAACAAGAATATACTAGGATTTTTCTAATAATTTATGCTCCATTATTTGGTTATAATATATGGAATTTTTTTGGATATATAAATTTCTCATCTTCAAAATGATGATCATTTTTCAACCAAATTATAAAACCAAATTTGTTATGAGAATATTCTAAAGAATTAGAGTACATGAATATGAATGATAAATCCTAAGATGTTTTCTCAAATGTCACATTATTTTAAAAATATTATACTTTTAATTCACATATTTCAAAACTGTTCAATGCAATATTTCTCTTGTTTTTAACTAGGATTATATCAGTTGATATGTCTTACAATTCTCATCATAATTCCTCAATGTAATTGGAATTACAATCTTTATGGTGGTTTAAAAAATGAACATGATCAACAAATTAATATCTATTGGGAGTGTGAAACAATTTTTTTAGACATAGAACCATTCATATTTTGTTAGGGTGATGACATAGTCAATGGTCAACATACCATTTTCTTGGTGATTACCCCTAGGTGAAACTGCTCCACAATTGTGCCAACTAATAGTATACAGATAGGGATTTATATTTCAGGAAAACCAACCAATCAGGAAATTAAAAATATTTATGGATATCATCCTATAGTTACACTAATCATTAATTATTAGAAAAAAATATCTAAACCCTAACATAAAAGGTAACCACATTGATCTCAAAAAATTACCACAAAATCCTAAAAAGTAACTCAACATGCTATGATAGAAACTAATGTTGTTGGGACATAACATGACAGAAAGAATCCATTAATTTTTTAACATAAATAATATGTCACATAACAAGTCTCCCAACCCAAAGACATATTTTTTTATCCATAATTATTCTTTTAATATCAAATTTTTTAAAATTTAGGATGAATATATATAAATGGAATATTGAAAATGGAAAAACAATTATTAGAGGAAAATGTGTGCGAGATGAGAAAAATTCATTATTTTAAATGGATTGGAAAACCTTTTGAACATTTTGAAATAACATATTATTAAAAATAAACGTTTTAAAAGGACTATAAAACCATTAAATTGAAATTAATTAATGTATAATCGATAATTATATATAAAATAACTATTTTTTGTTAGGGAATGATGCATATTGATGGAATGTGAAAATGTAGTATATATGAAAAATTATACAAAAGTAATGGTTATTATTATTAACAATAATTTTTTTAATGAAATAATATATTAATCAAGAAAGAATATATTGTAGAAAAAAATTAATTCCATAAAAATATGTAATTAAAATATATATTTATAATAGTGAATAATTTTTCAATATTTAAAGATAATATACAAAGAAATTTCAATTTGACAAGTAGAAGATATTTGATCGAATAAAAGTATATATATATTTATTAAATTATAAAAAACATAAATTTGAAAAATAATAAATAATACATTTTTTTAAATCCTGTGAGTAAAAACACAATGTATGAAAAAATACATGATATTAAATTACACCACTGAGATATTTAATTGGCCCATATAAACAAAAAATATCTCTATTAGTAAACGTTTTGTTGAAAACTCCTATGGATTTTGAATAACTCTTATAAAAACCAACTAAAAGAGGGAGATCATGAAATTTAAATTAAAATACTATGATAAATATAAATCATGACACTATGCAACAAAAATGAAATATTCACACCATTTTGATGAAATTAGGTGCATAAAAGAAATTGTGTCTAAAAGAAGAAGAAATTGAGACAACCCCATTACAACACGATAAATGAATGTATTGAATGTGAATATAGGAGATAATTTTAAATAAATATTCATATCTCATTATCAAGTGTGATTTTTGATTAAATAATTCATTTGGGAAGTATAAATAATACATCTATTGAAAATCGATGCAAAACATGTAATCATGTCCCAATGGTGGTGATATAGAAAAAAGAAACCCTTACAACATTTAGAACATTTGTAACGTAGTCCCCAAAGAAAGCTAACATAAATTGGTAAAATAGATTTCCTAAAATATAGAATAATGAAGATATAAATGTTATAATTTGGTGGTAATTACACCATACAAAATCAAAAATGTTGTATTACATAAATGAGCAGAAATGAGTGAAAATTGACATCCAAACTCTTTCCCTATATCCTTGAATTTTTGATGACATAGTAACCTCATATAAAACAAAATATATAAAATAATAAATATTCCCAAAATTTATTCACAAATATGACACTTTTGTAATCATTATTTTAATGAATTTTCCTGGTTACCTTAATTTTATATACCATATTATGACTATTAAGTGTTAATAATTATAACTGTTTTTCCCATGTTTAATTATTTTCATATAAAAAAACATATTTGATACCCTGTTAATTATTGATATATCATTTTAATTCTATAATATAATACATATATTTATTTAATAATTTATTATTTCTTTCAATATGTGTTTTGCTCACATTATTTGTCAACTGAATTGATAACTACATATTATGATAATTTTAGATAATGAAGTTATTACATTAATAATAAGTAACATATATAATATATTATTTCTGGAACCATAATAAAATTATTATTTTCTTAATATAATATAATATTATTATTTTTTATGTTACCATGGTAATCTATAATCATATTTTAAATCATTGTTCATTTATCTGTTCCAACCTGCACACATTTTTCCAGAAGATAACTTGATTGACGAGTATTTTCAAGGTGGATTTTAATTTTAAAAATTATATTTATAATAGAATAATAATAATAATTATTTATTTTTTTTCTGTTGAACTAAAATTTAGGTCATTTAGATAAAGTATGAAATTCAAATTGAAAATTTAAAACTATTTCACCTTAGAGGGGGTAATCTACACATACACAATATTAAAATTATTATTTGTTAAAGATAGAGAGGGGTGATACTGGAAATGAAAATGAATTTTATTAATCATAATTATATTATAAATATAATATTAATTAATTATTACTATCGTTATAATCATCTATGAAATTTGGTATCCAAAATCAAATGGTGTCACATTATTGAGGCGATTGCCTGAAAAACATACTATAAATTTTCTTTTGTTATTATAATGGATGCAAATGAATGAACAAGGTTTTTACTACTTTTATGAAAAAATTATCAAAATGATAGTGATAATTAATTCAACATATCACAATAGTTATATGATATTTGTAAGATTAAAATAATGAAGAAAAACATAATATGAGATGACACTTATAATGAAGACATTATTTTTCCCTTGGAATTTCACTTAAAATTGAATGGATTGGTTTAACTAGGTCTAACTAGGGTATTATGTTTGTGGTAGAGAGTACTATTTAAAATACAAGATAATATTTTCAATGATTAATTAGAAATAGAGTTTTTTTTGATTTTTTAAGAGATCAACCATTATAAGAGTTGAAATGGGAACTTTTTGAAACAAACCATAATTTAATAATATTGTGACACTAATCCATGATAAATCGCTCAGGATTTTATATATTATATATATTTTGATGTCTTTCGGATGAGTAAGAATCAAAACATCCTTTCAAATCAAGTTTTAAATATCTTATATGGAGTTTACAATTATGTTTTCACATTATAATCATTTATTTTAATATAGGAATGGTGTTTTTATATTAGTGATTGTAGGTTTTATTAAGAATATTAAATGATGAATATAAGAAAAGTTCATTTTTATGGAACTAAATTGTATTTATATTTACTACATTCCATATTCTTGAAATTAAAATATCTTCTTTTGAAATAACAATAATAATTTGTAAAAAACAGTTTTATTAGAAAAATGACATCTTTACCGTTATTAATTTCTAATATTTATTAGTAATGATAAAAATTAAATTTTTGTAAATATATATATTTTTATTTATAATTAATATTAGCTACATTATTTAATGTATTTCAATTTAATTTCCTTGATATATGTTCTATTATATTAATCAAATGTTAATTTTAAAATAGGGGTTTGACCATTAATGTGGTAATTAACATTAATCCTAACAATATAAATTTTATTCCTATAAATGAAGTTATCCATATTAATTAATATGAATATTAGTTATGAAAATATATGCAACATATTATCAAATAAAATTTCTATTTTAGGGAAATTATTCGTAATGCTAGTGCAAGTATCATGTAAAAAACTGATTTTTGAAAAAACTTATTTTAAAAAAAAGGATCCCTGATTATGATAGAGTTATAAATATCATTTATTAAATTGATTTAAATATAATAATTATTATTCAATTATTATTTTTTTTAAAAAATAATAAATCATAACATCATATAATTATTTTATAATTTATTAATTAAAATAATCCAAAACCCATTTTCATTAAAATGTAATTAAAAATTTCTAAATTATTATCTTAGTTTTATAAATTAGACATTTTGTATTTGATTTTTTATTATAATTTTTAATATAATAATTTTTCTATAATGTATTAAAAAAAATTCAATGTAATTATGTTACAATTTTTTTTAATAAAAGTGAAGACATTTATAAAATGGTATATTTTACTATCAACTAAAAATTTAACTATTTTATAAAAATCTCAAAAATACACCCTAAACTAATTTAAATGTCTATAATTCAAAAATTAATTCTTCATTATAAAATTTTAATTCTTAAAATTTTAAATGTATACATTCAAAATATAAAAAATAAATTATATAGAAAATGATTTTTATTGAAAATAAATTTTTCATTATTGAATCATAATAATTTTTTTCCATATATTTATAATAATTATTAATGATTTAAAATCATAGTGATATATATATATATATATTAATATATACTTCGTAAACTTTTTGGTTTTTTTACATTGTGAGTAACATGTGAAAGATGTTATTGAACATAGAAAGAAATTTTAAATGATTTAAAATCCATGGTCATTAAAATACACCATCATTTTATTAGTTATAATATAATCTTCTAAAACTCACTAGATATGGTGGATTAAAACTTCTTTTTCAAAAGTAACTCCTTTTCCGACTAACATCCATTATGACATGTTTTGGGATAACCACCCACCACCCTCCTTCCAGAAATACTGACCCCCTTTCATATTTCACCAATTTAATTCATACTTAGTTTAATTATTTGAATGTCTCCTTCTCATCATTAAGATTACATAGAATGTTTTTCATCATATAACATACAATATAATTCTATAATTTGTCCATTCTTTTCAGCAAAACTCCCAAATTGAAACCATTGGATTTCAAACAATCTTTTCTTAAAAATAAAAATCATCTCATAACGCCAGTGTAACAAATTTATATTAATGGTATGTTTTTTTGATGCCTAATATGGTCAAATTCAGGTTAAAAAAGTTTTCGATGCTGTTAGGTGGATTAATGTTTTTAGACTTTTTAGGTTCACCATGGGAATGACTACATCATGGTATTTATGGTTTTTGTTCTAGAACCCACTATGGTGAAAATTGATGGACCAACATTTCCATGGCTTGGTATGGTGTATAAAAAGTAGTACCATGAGTCATTCAGTGGACCAAGACCTTATAGGAATCATAACTTCATGGAGGTGGGTATTGGGGACTCCAAAATAATAATGGTTTTAGAAACACACCATTGAGGGTCAACATGCGAGGAGTCTTCGGATTAGTCTGATTGAGTCCACCACAGACATAGTGGGCATCACCACAGCATGCTGATAGTTTTTTCAGTATAAAACATGGAATATTTGGCAAATTACCTTTAAAATATATGTGAGTATCAAAGGGTGGGTAATATGAAATCATTAATATGGGATTATTAATTACCAATATCTTAGTTTTCCCTTTAATAATAAATTATTCGTCTAACTATTGATGTTTTCTACGATCCAAATGATCCTAGAGTGATATTTGGTCGACAATTCATTCTTCCATGGTTTCTATTGTTCTTCTCAAACTTATCTTATTTCCATCTTCCTTGAATATCATACCACATAATATAAATACATATTCAAGACTTTATTCTTTAGTCACTATTCCACAAGTGAGAAACTATCTTATATAAACATACAATGTTATATAATTGTTGTTTTTTGTAGTTGTTTATGTAATATGGTTATACTAAAATTTCATAATTCCATTATTGAATCTCATTCTAGAAACCGTTTTACGTGGGTCTAAAATCAGTTCCATGGGACCCTGTCGAGCGACTTTGATTTGGTAGGGGTGCTAGAGTGTTTAGGTAATTTGATCTTGAAAAATACTTATATTGGTGTCAACAAGATTAATTATTGAAGTAATTGGTATCATGGGTCATTGTATAGATATGTTTGGATTTATTGTCTTGTGTGAGTCCCTAGTGTAGAAACCCTCCTATGATAATTTATGTTTAGTATGTGTGGGTGGCCCCTATGTTCTTAGTATTCTTTTACTTTTGTGTCCCATGCTACAACGCACTGTACAGTTGGATATTTTAAAATCTGAGTAATATATGTTATGCCATGTCAATTTATTTATATATTTTTACATACCTTTTTAGTACATCTAAGCCTGTGGAAAACATATTATGATATATATATTCTTACTATGTTATTCCTTACATCTAGATTTGTATATACCAACTGGGACCTATTATTTGATAGTAAAGATGATTGGTGGCCTTGATGTACTTATCCAACCTATTATATGGGGATATTTGTTATATTACTCATTCACTATGGGTTATTATATATTATATATGGTTTTAGAACATTTATTATATATATCCTATAGTGGGAAAATCTATTATACACTGGAGAAGGCTATATATTCTTGTATGGTATTCTGGTGGGGAAAATAGTTACATATGTATAGAGTTGAATTTATTTAGACATTCCATGTGTGCATAGTATCATGGAAATGTGTGCATATTATTGTCAATAATTAAGGTTTTATTTTGACATAGCTTAAAATATGACGTGACCAAGGTTGGGGCAGTTCTGTTTGTGCATGATTTTATGCTATATGGTTAGATGAATATTTTTATATTCATTTAACTTTCCATAATTACATACACCTTTATATACTTGTAAAAATATGTCAAGTATTAATTGGTATTGTACTAATTAGATTCTAATCCCACCATGCACATGAATACCATTTTGCATAGATACATTATTATTAGGGATTGAGATAATGTAATTGGCCCAACAATAGGCTACTATAGAACTCTTAGTTAGGATGTGTGAATAATACCAATGTAGACACCAAACTACTACCACAATATAATTTTTTTTATTTCATGTTTTCATTACTTATATCTGTTGATCCGCCATATTGAGTGTCTATTTGGTTAATATGGTACGAACCATTATGGCATCTCTTTTTCGGTATTTTTTATTTCTTCTAATATAACTATTTGTAAACATATGTAATGAATTATATATTCTTATGTATGGTTATGATTACTGTGGGTATAGTATCCCCAATAAACCCTTATACCTTCACCACTAGTTGGAAACCTCTTATGTATATGGAGGCACATATGATTTCATTTATCACTTTAGATCCAAATTGGTGATTTATGAAGGGGTGTTACAAAAAATTATTAAGGACCAAGGATTAATATCTCTCATTATTATTCATTTTGGGATGTGGTTGAGATGATATATTCAATGTGAAACATTAGAAGGGGAGTTTCCATGTGAGATCCCAACACATGTTTAATGGACCTAAGAGTTACTCATGATTTGATTACTCTTTGATTTTTTTAAATTTGGGTGTTTTCATGTATCATGAATAGGAACATATGATTAAAACAAATTTATATACCTATTGTTTCCAATATTTTAGTTCTTAAGTTAAATGTATTGATTTGTGAGATATATTTAGTGATATATCTATGGACATTAGTTTTTTATATATCTATGATATCATTATTTAGATTAAATTTATCATGTTTTTATTATGTACATATTTTATTGTGGCTAATATGTAGGTATGGAGAACAAATATGAATCCTAGGAAGTAAGAAAAAGGTATTACCATATCTATACATATCTCATTTTAAATTTGTTCCAATATAAATCCAATATGTCTGAATTATAACTACTACAGTTAATATCATAAGAATGTTTAATATATGAATTATAAGAGGTCATTTTTATCTTTAAAAATTATCTCTTCGGAGATTCTTTATGGGACTTCATGGTGAGCGAAGAAATGATTATCCTAATAGAGAAATCAGTTTGATCCACCATAAATTATAAAAAAATAGAATAATCTATCACATGCTTTTTTTGTTTAAGAAGAAAGATCACCCCAACATGGAGTCATCTAGAATATTTATTGACATGGAGGAGGGGCATAGAGGATGGTTGATGACTATAATAAGGATTTTGTTATTACTATATTCACAAAACATCAATGGTGTTACTAGTCCTCAGTATTCAATGGATTGGATTGAAAATATTGAGGGAATATTTGATCTAGTTAAAATTCTTGGGGATAATATAGTGAAGATGGATACCTCTATGCTTCATGAACCAACTAAGATATGGTGGGTCACGAAAAAAAAATTATGTAACTCATCATGGCCTTACATGGGATGAATTAAAGGATATTTTGTTAGATGTGTTAATTATCAACTTGATTTATATGAACTGATAATTTTTGTTAATATAGATTCCTCTAGGGGAAATGTATGTTACTTCTTATTCTGTTTCATTTTATAGAGTTAATAAATTTTGATCATCATTTTTATGGGAATTATGAGAAGAAGGACATGTTGTTTTATATTGTCCTTTATGTGGTTATTACACATTAGTTTAGGGTATATAACATGAAAATATATATAGAGGTCCTTTAAAAGGCACTATGTTTTATGAAAGTTCTATAGGAGGACATGTTTATAGGTTTTCTTAAATCATATTAATCCATTATGGGTAGAATTCCAAGTGTTACAATGAGTTACTCTTATTCTATTTGGAAGAGTAAGGATAGTTACATTAATGTGGCATTAAACTGGATTCGATTATGTATTTTTAACTAACTTTAGGGTAGGAGGGTTTTCCTAGTTCTACAATAATGGATGGAAGGGAACATTTAGTATATCATTAAAAAATCCACCTAGGGAAATTTAGTGATGTTGAATGGTGGTTCATATCCATAAAAACTATTATAAGGTGTCATGTCTATATTTGAGGTGGTTAAGAGATGGTGCAAGAGGGTATCCCAAACATAATACCCATATACCACAGACCCTGGTGACACAGACGAGTCATTCACAATAGAGGATATGTATTTTTCTAATGATAGATAGGATATATTCATAGGATTATGTTCAAGCCAGTGGTGGAGTTGGACCTTCTATAGTTCTGGGTACATGTTTGATTAACTCTATGAAATCTAATTCATTGTATGACACTACAGCTTCCTATTCTTTAATTTCTTATATTGTTAATTCTTAGATGTATTTATCAGTTAAGTTATCTTCTAAGACACACTCTATTGAAAAAACATTGGGAAATAATATTTTACATATCTAGTGATTTCTAGAGTGTACCCTACCTTTAACTGGATATGGACACTTGTGGGACTTCATGATCGTATGAATGTACAGTTTAAACTACTAATGCAGATCTGTATCTTTCACTAATCCTTGAGTATAGTGTATTATGTTGATCGATGACTGGGATACCTGAGAGAGACTAATGGGACTATACATATGAAATATTTTTTCTATCATGTTATACGTAGAAATCATGGATATATCAGAATAATCAATAGTAGAATGATCTATTTTACATCAAGTGGTGGAACATTATCATGAAATTTCCCCAGATGGGATTTTATGTCTTCCTCAATATAGAGGGACTGAGATCTTGAACGATTTTGTGCCTAGGGCAAAGCTAATATTGAAACGCCCTGATTTTATGAAACATGATGAGTTGAGTGATTCAAATTTCCTATTATAATATATTGAGTTGTTGGGATTAATATGAAAAGGAAAATCTCCTTGTGGTTCTCCAGTTTTATTTCCGAAGATAAAAGATCATAGTCAACATCATTTTGTATAATATAGGAAGTCGATTTAGGTAACATTGAAGAATAGTGACCCTTTACCCCAAATTGATGTTCCTAATGATATTCTTTTTATATACCTATAGTTTTCAATGATTTATTTTCAATCATATAACCATCAACAATGTTTTAGATAAGGGATTACCCCAAGATATAATTTATGATCATATATGAACAATATGATAATCATTTCATTAATTTTAGGTTGGAAAATGGCGTTCTCATTTTCACTATCCTCATGAATATTATATTCTATCTATAATTTTTCCCCTTGGTCATTGATTTTTTTCAACGATTTTTTAACATATTCGATGTATTTAGATACTATTCAAGATACTATGTGGGTTTAGATGACGAGAGACTATAATTTCTTGAAATGGGAAATGTATCGAGGGTCTAAAATGTAGTACCCTGACATATGATATCGGTTTTGGTCACCATGTATGAAGATATACATTGTCAATTTTGTATCATAATTCCTTACCGGGTAGTGGATAATGGTCGATCATCATTTCCTGAGCGGTCTTCTTCAGCCACATCACCTTCCCACATGGAAGTGAGATGATACGATGATGTACATCATAAATGAGTTATCCATGAACCTATGTAATCATGATACTATTTGGGTTATTGATGATTTTTAAGTGAATGTGTCTCATTTCCTATTGATTTAAGAGACACTTTCTGTGGATGAGTTAGAAAAGTGGTACATGTATTAGATTGAATGTATACATGGAGTAACTTCTACTATTGCAACATATAGTGACATATATCTTACATCATGATTTTGAAATGGTTTACAGAATTCTTAAGGAAATAATCTAAATTTGACTATATCATTTCTCTTATTGAATGAGGGATAACTATTGAAAACATTATAGATATTTGAGGGTTAGATAAAGGCATGCATTTTGGAAATTTTGGATCTTTTAGTGATCACCTTTACTTGTTTGAGTTTACATACAAAATTAGATTCCATGATGCAACTCAAATGGATCATTTTTATTAGTGATGTATTTGCCTCCCAAGGGGATGAATGCCATTAGAGGGTTTTCTCTCGTTATTCCCCACTATCTAAAACCTTAAGGGTCCACATTATTCTCCCGTTCTCGTTTCATTTTTCCTTTTTTCCTCATCTCTGTAATATTCTATTTTTATAAATAATAATTATTATGATAATGAAATGTCTCATTTTGAGTATATTTTTGAGTAGTTGTGCTTCTCATCAATAAATTCGTGTGTGGAAGAAATGTGGAAGTTGTGTGGATGATTATGGTACCTGAGATGTCTAAGATAGTGTCTCAATTCTAGATGTGGTTGATATATATTCATAAAAGACAATGAGCATATACTGATAAGAAGAGGAGACAATTGGAGTTACCTATGGGAGTTCTCATTTGGGTCACTCCTTAATAAGAGAATTAATGTTTTCGCATGCATGGGAAGAAACCCACATTATATGTTGGACCATTATATATTACAATGTGTACCAGGATAATAACCATCTATTTAGATCATTCTACATGATATCTATGTATGAATAATGTATTCAACATTTATAATCTTCAGAGGCATGTTCCTGATTCTGCTCATGTGATTGACTATGTGGATATTGAGTTGCTTATAGATCCATCTTTTTTTGAGAGCATTATATGGATTATAGAACAAAGAAACAAGGTATTGTTGGGGAGGAAAATACAACTTATTCAAGCGTTATGGAATAACTCATGGATCAATGTGGTTCCTAGATGTAGGATCATAATTTTTAACTATAATGACATGAGTTATTGAAGAAATACTTCTATTGTCACTCCATGAGAATGATATGTAATTAGAGGGGGAGATTTAACACATCCATATTCATAAAATAGAAGTACCAACATGATGATAGATTATTATGGTCTCTAACATGTACCACTTTGAGTCCTTCTGTAGACTATGAGAAAATTAGACTCATTACCCTATAGTGGAGGGCCTAGTGTGTAAAAAAGACCCATGATTTTGGAAAGATTTGATAGATGGCCTCCATGTCAGGTGGTTTAGTCTTTGTTTCATTAAGGCAACTATGACCATTATGGACATCAATATGTCATAATGACCTGTTTTATAGAATTTAAAATAGCCAAATCTATCATCGATCATTTTTGGGAGTTTAAAATTTCAAAGGTGAAATAACATGATATTGATATTAGGTGATATTTAAATCCATTATAATTTTTTCCCTCTATTAATCAATTAGAAATCCTCCACTAATTGTTTTCATGATCCAAATGAACCAATGGTGAAATTTATTTTACCATTCATGTTACATAGTGTCTTCTAATTCCACTCACCCCTATCCATGTTTATTTTTGAAGGATTATTATACCAATATATGTGGTGAAATATTCTTTTTGATCTAGACACTCATTTCTAGTCTCTATTCGAAGCGATATAAAATCACATACTCAATATTGGCATAGTTGTTCTATTGATAATGGTTATAATTTGGTATATAATATTGTTCTTCCTTATTATTGTAATTCCTATCTTGGATCTAATTCTATAACCAATGTTACATTGGATTGGAATTTCTCTTGGGGTCCCAATGCATGCATGATTGATCAAATGTGTACATGATTTGGGCGTCAACTGTTGAAATGTCATGATGTTAGTATCAATATACTAACCGTAGGAATTACTTACCACCATGTATGCTTTTATTGTGTTATTTTACATTCATGAATTGTGTAGGTGCACATACTATGGATAACATTGTGTTATGAGTTATGTTGGGTGTGATTGGGTTTATTTTGATATCTTTTCATGGTTTGACTTGTGTGTTCCCTAACATGTCAAACCATATATGTGTTAATTTCATAATGAATGAAATAAATGATATTCAATATTTCAACCAAGCCATGTTGTGGATTAGATGTGTATTATATAATTTCCTATGGAATACTTATTGTGATATATTTTTCCTTTTAATGATATCCCTCACATGGGGATTTGATTATATCCAGTATAAACTCTACATCAATGATGAGTTTGATAGGTGGACCAAATGAAATTATCGGTCCCCTTATTGGGGGATCATGAATGATATGAATCATTGTATGAGGCTCTAGATATTTTTTGTGTTTTTCACGATTAGGGTTCTATTTATCCCATGGGGGAAAACACAATACACCATTGGTAAAGGGTCTATATATGTGTAAGATGTTGTAATGGGGAATGTACTTGGACATGTATTAAGATCCATTGATTCAGGTTTTCCAAATGATTACACCATAAGTGTAGATTCTATTTAATGTGTTGACTACTGATGATGTTCTCAAAGTATAGAGACTAAGAATGTACGGTCAGGGATTGGGGAAGCATGATTCATTAGGGATGTCATGGTTTATTACTCATTGTATTATAGAAGGAACATTCATCTTTCCTTCAATACATATACTACTTTATATATATGAAATTGTGTTACGGAAGCATTTTTGGTTCCCTACTAGGATTATTCTCACAACCTTCATGGTAATCATAGTCTTCATGTAGAAATTTATTCCAGGGATCTAGGGAAATGAAAGGGACCAATAGAAGGTTTTTGAGAAACTTGGAGTTAGATGATCTTTGAAGATACAATATCAACTCTAATCTATAACTGAAACAACATATAATTATTTATTTGTATTCATACATCTCATACTTATAGTGCTTCAATGATGGGTGTCTTCTTCGGTCAATATTATTTTTACTAAAATTAATTTATTTTAAAACATTATTTTTGTTATATTACACTATTATTTTTTGTAATATTTAATCATTTGTACATTCTTTTTTATGGATATTATTACTGAGGGCATGATCTCCCCATTACACCCTTATACTCACACCACTATTCAATAGACTCTTGCATATGTGGACGAACACATGAGGTCATGCGGAACATTTTCTTGGAACCAATGATTCGGTTAGGGGTTAAACTACTATAACTGTCACGACCCGTCCTCGGGACCCATGTCGTGACTACCCCAAATCCGCCTCCCATAGGCCAGGGGCTGGCGACTAACACCATGGCGTAAATCCCGAAAAGGGGGAAGACATTGCCTTTATAAATTAAACAAACACCACAGAGTAAGCAAGAAGAAGTAAAAACTAAGTAAAACTGGGTACAAAAGTAGTGCAGAAAAGTAAGTGGGCCAGAATACAAACCCAAACTGAAAGTAAGGTACAACTGAAAAGAAAGTACAACAACTGAAAGTAAAGAAGCAACATCGAGCCATTCACTGGAATTCCCACCTTAAGGGTGTGTACAGATAGTCTCCTCAGCCCCCCTTGGGTCCTGCCATCCGCTCCATGTACGTTCCGCCCTGTGGTCCACCTCCAGGTACCGACTTTCTCTACAAGCCTCAAACACGATCAGCGTTGTCCGTCATCTGCATCCAAAAAAACATAGTGTAGACATAGACCATGTTGGTGTGAGTATACGCTACTCAGTAGGGACCCTGAGACCCCCTATGGTCTCCCAGAATCCACAAAAGATAATTCACAAAGGAAAGATAAAATCACGAAATACCAACCAACACTACTTAGGAATATGACCATACATATACATAAGTCATCAATTCCCATTCAGGTCCAAAATCCGAGCCAAAGTTCGACCACGTCCATAGAGGAGAACACAAACCAATCCACATAGGAAAGAAAGTCAATCATATCAAAGATAATGATTGAAAGTCAAGAGTCAGCTCACACAGGTATAATTCTTCATAAGGTGATAGCGATGATCAGATATAGCCACTGATTCATTTTGGCTGGGACCCACATAGGATACAGACCAGCTACTCTTCCAGACCCACATAGGATAACAAGAACAGAGTCAGACACTACCAGACCCACGAAGGATTCAAGGACATTAGTCATTGCCGTCGAACCGACGAAGGATTTCAGTACGGTCACCATCGCTGCCGAACCCACATAAAATTTCAGTCCAAACTTCATCACCGTCGAACCCACATAGTATTTCAGTACGGTATTCATCGCTGCCGAACCCACATTGAATTTCAGTGAATTCTTCATCGTCGTCGAACCCACATAGGATTTTAGTACGGTCTTGATCACTACCGAACCCACATAGGAATTTAGTGTAGTCTTCATCGCCGTCGAACCCACATAGGATTTCAGTACGGTCCTCATCACTACCGAACCCACATAGGATTTCAGTGCAGTATTCATCGCAGTCGCAGCTAGCTCTAGGGTTCCCGCACACAGCATGCTCATTCCGGGAGCGTCCGCTCCATGAGCCAAGGGGTCGATACATCAACTGACACGTATTCCGGAGTTGATGTATCCCAAAGTTCCATCTCGACAAGAGAAACTCAACGTGACAGACGACGTGTCAATCGGACGTCCGGTCTGAGAGTTATTGGCCTTTTCGTTCCAAGGGCCCGGTTGGTTTTTATGTCAAAAGAAACCCGACCACACTCCAACTATGTCCAATCCTCGAGTGGAGTAAGACAAAAGGTCCGTCTCACTAAGAGGAATCTAACAAAGTCGGCGGCACATCAATCAGACGTCTGGAGCTCATGTTATAAGTGTTTCCGCTCCGAGGGCCCGGTTGCTTTCGTGTTTGAACCAACACGGCCGTACACAAAGTTCTTTGAAACCTTGATTGTAATATACCAAAACGACCGCCTCAATCCAAGGATCGAAATGAAACTAACGAAGGATTGATCGAAGGTACTTAGCCCATGATACGGGTGTTTGAACAGAACTGTCCGGAAATAGGGGGTTTTGGGCCCGGACCGACCCAGCCCAAGACCCCCCCTAGGTCGACCTGAACCGGCTCGACCCAAACCGGGTCCGGGTACGGCCCATTAGGGTGCGGCCTGGCCCGGTGGGCGTGGCCCTACCCGGTGCGGCCGGTCCTGCTCGGGGCGGCTCGGTGCTGGCCGAGTGGGGTCGGCTCGGCACTGGCCGAGCGAACGCGCAAGGGGGTGGCTGCCCCTTGATTGAAGCTGCGGCCCCGCACGAGGGCCACTCCATTCAGAAAAAGGACGCGGCGCTGGGCACCATGTCTCCCCCGGGTCTCGTGCAGCCGTGGGTCCGCTCGCCTGCCACCGCGGCTTCAGCCGCGATGGTCCCTCCTCTCGGCGTGCCGGGACACCGCCGCACCGGCGACCCCCGCCGCCGATGTAGTCCACAGGACACCGGAGTTGCTCCGGTGGTCCGTTTTCAAATCCGTATGTGCCGGTGTTCATCTCGGGTATCGTACATTACTACGGAATCATCAAACTTCTTCTGCGGCCCGTTCCTTCATCACCTGTCGATCTTCCATCAAATAAACAATCTGCGGAGTCTTCGATTCACCTCAATGGTGCGGTGCAACGGCTCCGTGCTTATTTTACCGTTCTTCATAGTTTCCGCACGGTTCCTTTGCACCGCGACGCCTTTTCTCATACCGCAACAAGTATAATCTACAAAGGGGGAGGAGGGTCGGTCGTGTTCATGCGGTCCGACCTCCTCCCATTATTACGATAACAGGAGGCCCAAAAATAATTCAATGAAAGGAAAAGAAATAATTCACGGGTAAAAAAATTAACCCCTACCTCAAGGTTTCATCGAACGAAGGTTCGTCGTGGAAAAGGGACGTCGCGGAAGACGGCATCGCGGAAGAGGATCATCGGCATCATGGTACACAGTGTCGTGAGGGAAAGGATCAACAGCATCGCGGTACATGGCGTCACGTCGTTGATCTCCGAGGAACATGCGTTCTTCGTCGTCTTTCGTCGGAGGCCGGCGTTCTTCGTCGTTCATCACGTTCTTCAATGAGGAAGGACGTTCTACAAGATTGGAGTAATTCCTCCCCAATCTTCTCACACAACACCACAACAACAAAAATAAAATAAGGCTTTGCTTTATTTTGTTTCTCATTCCAAATTTTTGTATTTTAAAATTCAAAAACAGATCACAATTTAATTATCGAGTGTCATCCAATTAATGAGGTGTTTAATAATCCAATTAAACTCGTTAGTTGAATTGGAATTTAAGAGGGGGTGTGGGTTAATTACCATATTAAATTCACGTGGGAGGTAAAAAGTAAATAAAGGGGTGGGGCTTGTGTGGGCATCACTCCACTAATATCCTACCTAGGGTAGTTAGGAACTAGTGGGTCCCACTCCAACCTCCAAGAATAGGTTTAAGCTACCTTAAATAAAAATAAAATTGGTTGCAAATATTTTATTTTTATTCTTTAGTTAACCCATTTAAATAATAACCTCACCCGAGCAAACGAAACTTCTGAAATAATGTTCTTAAGAAATTATCGTCGTTGCGGTTCCATAGGTGCCCTCAGATTTCGATTCCGAGCACCGGTTAAAAATTTAGGAAAAGCCGCTCCTTCGTTTACTAAACATACCCAAGCTAATCTTTGGAAAAATGATTTTAGGCACACCGAGCCTCTGAATCAGGTGCCTTCAGAAACTGCGTTCTTGTAAAATCCTAAAAAACATTAAGAAAAAAATTCTCTTGAATTTTACGGGTCTTTACATTACTCCCACTTCAGGGATTTACGTCCCAGTAAAGATACATCATAAAATAGTGAAACAAATGTGGGTAATGTGCACACATTTAAGCCTCCCACTCCCAAGTGCTCTCCTGGAGGTTCCCGTGCTGCCATCTGATGCGCACTAGAGGTATCGACCGTCCACATAGGACCTGCTCCTGTCGATCCTCGATACTAACCGGGACCTCCGCAAAAGTCACCCCATCATCAATATCCCGCTCCCCATGGTCAATGATATGTGTCGGGTCGTGCACGTATCTCCTCAACTGAGATACGTGGAAGACGTTGTGCACCCGGTGCAACCTAGGTGGTAGAGCCAGGTGATAAGCCACCTCGCCTATCCTGCTGAGGACATGGAATAGTCCGATGAAGCGCAGATATAACGTTTTTCCTCGGCAAAATCTCTACAATCCCCATCGAGGTAATACCTGCAAGAAGACATGGCCGCCATCCTCGAACTCCAGTGGCCTCCACCTTTTCTCAGCATAAGACTTCTGTCGGCTCTGAGCTGTCCTCATCCCCTCCTAGATGACCTGGACCTTCTCTGTCCTGGCCTGGACCATCTTCGTTCCCACAAGTACTGACTCCCTAGGGTTTGTCCCACACAAAGGTGATCTGCAAGGTCTGTCGTACAATGCCTCGTATGGTGCCATCCCGATGGTGGAGTGGTAGCTGTTTTTGTACGCGAACTCCACCAAGGGTAGGTGGTCCTCCCAGCTACGACCAAAGTCGAGGACACATGTGCGGAGCATGTCCTCGAGAGTCTGAATGGTCCTCTCAATCTGACCATCTATCTGAGGGTGAAAGGCGGTGCTCATACGTATCTGCGTCCCGAATGCCTCATGTAACCCCTTCCAATGCCGGGAAGTAAAGCGAGCATCTCGATTGGAGACGATAGATAATGGCACACCATGAAGCCGTAAAATCTCCAGAACATAGAGACGTCCCAAGATCTCTACTGAGCCCTAATATCTAATGGGTAAGAAGTGAGCTGACATGGTGAGTAAGTTGAAAATCACCCAAATGGAGTCGTGACCTTTGGATGTGCATGGAAGTCCAGTCAAGAAATCTATAGATATCCCATCCCACATGGTTGTACTAAGACTGCTGGTACCTGGTGCTCTGCCTTCACCTGCAGGCAGATGAGGCATTGAGAAATGAACTCTGCCACAGCCTTCTTCATACCTGGACACCAGTATTGTCATCTGAGATCCTGTACATCTTCACCACTCCTGGATGTACTGCTAAAGTGGAAGTGTGAAAATCTCTCAGAACCTCCTCCTGCAAAGCAGCTGGTACCATGGTACGCCCTTGGAAAAGGACATCGTGCTCTCCTCCTACCAAGAATCCATCAGGTTCTCTTCCTGAGGATATCTACGCACGCAGTATCTCATAAACAGTGTGCCCATGTTGTGCCTCTCCGACCCACTACAGTAGTGGTGGAGTGACTGTGAGTAATTGAAGAAAGCCTGCTCCATCTCTATCAATGAAGGATATCTGCAAAGCAGCTAGCTGCTTCGTCGCTTCACCGAGTAGCTGAATGCTCATCCTCCTACTGAGGGCATCAGCTAACACCTTCCCCTTTCCAGGATTATAGAATATCTCAAATTCATAGTCCTGGAGGAACTTGATCCATCTCCACTATCTCAGATTCAGGTCCTTCTACGAGAAGATGTACCTGAGATTCTGGTGGCCAGAGTAGACTATAATGCGCTCGCCCATCAGATAGTGTCACCATATCTTCAGAGATAAGACCACTATTGCTAACTCCAGGTCATGGGTAGTGTAGTTCTACTCATGCTTCCTCAGCTGACATGATCCATAGGTGATCACATCCCGCTCCTGCATCAGGACACATCCGAGTTCAGTCCCTGAAGCATCACAGTAGACTATGTACCCTACTCCCTCCTCCGGTAGACTCAAGATAGGCGCGCTGGTCAATCTCTGTCTCAGCTCCTGGAAACTCTGCTGACATATGTCTGACCACATGAAGGGTTTCCCCTTCTTCATCAAAGATAATAGTGGTGCCACAACTCTGGAGAAGTCTGGCACAAACCTCTGGTAGTACCCAGCTAGCCCCGAGAAACTCCCCAACTCCGTCACACTTGTAGGTGGCTCCCAAGCTAGCACTGCCTTGATCTTCGCAGGATCCACTGCAACCCCCACCTCATAGATGACGTGTCCCAAGAAGTGGACCTCACGTAACCATAACTGAAACTTCGGGAGATTTCCATAAAGCTGGTGCTCTTAGAGTATGTATAGTACAACCCGCAAGTGGTAGGCTTGCTCCTCCTCATCGGTCGAGTATATCAATATGCCATCGATGATGACCATGACAAATCGATCGAGGTATGGCTGAAAGATCCTGTCCATGAGACTCATTAACATTTCTGGAGCATTGGTTACGCCGAAAGGCATAACCAAGAACTCATAGTGGCCATACTGACATCTGAAGGCCATCTTCTGCAAGTCCTCGACTCAAACTCTGAGCTGATGATAGCCTGATCTAAGGTATATCATTGAGAACCACCATTCTACCTTGAGCTGATCGAAGAGGTCTTTAATCCTCAGTTGTAGAAACTTGTTCCTCACGGTCACCTGGTTCAGGCGACGATAGTCAACACAAAGTCGCAAGCTCCCGTCCGCCTTCTTGGCGAACAATATCGGGGAAGCCCAGGGTGAAACACTTGGTCGGATGAATCCCTTTCCCTGCAAGTCCTCCAACTGAACCCGTAGCTCTCAAATCTCAGCAGGGGCCATCCGATATGCTGGAGTGGGTATCGGGGCTGTCCCGAGGTATAGTTCAATATAAAATTCTACCTCTCTGCCAGGAGGTAGTCCTGGAACGTCTTCAGGGAAAACGCCCGCATACTGATCCACCATTATAGGAAAACTAGGACTTTGCACGTCAACTTCTCCTAGGATGAGGCTAGCCAACTGATGAGTGATGGGTTGTCCTCTCCTCTGTGAGAGTCCATCATGTGATGTAAAGGATCTCTTCTCGCCTGTGAAGGTGAACCTGCTCCCGTGGGTGCGCACACACCGCACCTTGTGCCTAATACAGTCAATCTGGTCATGGAATGTAGGCAACCAATCCATGCCCAAGATGACGTCGTAAGGCCTCAACGCCACTACGAGAAGATCCCAGCCGAAGATGTCACCTCATAGAGTAAGCTCACACTGCCAGAACCAGTGCGTAATCATCGAGTCTTCTTTCGTAGGAGTCTCTAGCCGTAAGGATCTAGCCAACAGCTCCGTCGGAATCTCCGAGCTCCGAACAAGGGTAGCGGTAATAAAAGAATGACTCGCTGCTATGTCTATACAAATTGCAGCATGGGTGGAGTAGACACAGATAGTACCTTGAATCATCTATGGCACGCCATGGTTGTAGGCCTATGCTACCTGAAGCTGAGCCTGTCTCTTTACACCAGCTCCCTGTGGTCGGGGTGGACCTCCTGGTGGTGGTGGTGCTAAAGCCTCAAAGCGTCACCAACCACCTTCTGCTAGGCCAGCTCCCCTTCCTCGTCCACCTGCTCTCGGCGGACCGCCATAGTCGACCCTCTCCCTCTGCCTGGGTGGCCCCTCAACCATTTGCTGCTCCTCTGCACGGTGGGTCGGGAAGACACGAGCCATGTGGCCCTGCCCGCTGCATGTGTATCACTATCTGCTCCTCGGAAGGCTAGCTCTGCACCCTGTGCTCCGTACCTCTGAGCTAGTGTCCTGAGGTCGTCTTCTTGATGGTTCAGTCTGCCTGGACCCCTGTGACATCCGTCGACTTCCAGCTGCAGACGACTCTGCTACGTGCCGCCCTACGGTAGGTCTCGCTGCTGGGGTAGGCTCGACAAGAAAGATCTCTATGAGAAGAGCTTGCTCCAGTACTTCTTCCTGTGTCAGAATGCTGAGGTAGATCATCGATGCCCTGATCCCATGCCTCAGTCCCTGCTCGAAGGACCGGACCCGGATGAATGGGTCCTGTACCATGTCTGTCAAATAGCGCGAGAGGTCGGTAAATCTCACCAAGTACTGGGCGATTGTCATGCTGCCCTGCCGCAGCTGTAGAATCTCTTGGATGTGCACCGCACAGAGGGTGGCTGGGATGAACTCCAAGAGGAAGAGGCTCTCAATGTCCGTCAAGAGGAGTGATGCCTCGTCGTGCACCTGGAGCATCAAGCTCCACCATCTTCCTGCTGCTGCGTGCAGGAGGATCACTATGAGGATCACCATGAGGTCAGCTGGTGTGCCCACTAACCTGAAAACTCATACAACCGCCTCCAGCCAATCCTCGGATGCTTGAGGGTTCTTCTCCTGGCGAAACCTGGGTGGTCTCTGACACTGAAACTCATGAAGCGTAGTAAGGGGACATGCACTATCAGCGGTTGGGGCTGGTAGCATCACTGGCTCGACGGGTAGAGGTACCGCCGGTGCTTCTGCTGTCAAAGGGCCCTACACCGAGGCCTCGTCGCTCGGTGGGCTGTCATCTCGCACAACGCTCGGAACCCTAGCTGAATGCCATCGTGGGGCCATACTGAAAAGAAACCGGTGCGCCACGGTCAAATAGTATACCTGGTGAAATGACACAATGTAATCACAATGAAATATTTTGGAACACACATGCAATAAATGTTTTCGTTCATTGAGTCAGAAATCAGAAGTCAGGGTCCTGGTGTACAGATACGTTGGCCGTCGTACCAACAATGGACTCCCTGGAATGGTAACCATACTAAATTCCCTTAACATTATTGCTTCACATAGAAGAAAGATCAGAGTCATGAGTTATGTGGATGAACCGAACTCCTCTGATACCAATTTGTCACGACCCGTCCTCGGGACCCGTGTCGTGACTACCCCAAGCCCGCCTCCCATAGGCCAGGGGCTGGAGACTTGCACCAAGGTGTAAATTCCGAAAAGGGGAAGGCATTGCCTTTATAAAGTAAAAAAACACCAAAGAGTAAGCAAGAAAGAAGTAAGAACTATGTAAAATTGGTTACAAAAGTAGAGCGGAAATGATAGTGGACCAAAATACAAACCCAAACTAAAAGTATGGTACAACTGAAAAGAAATTACAATAACTGAAAGTAAAGTAGCAATGCCGAGCCGTCAAATGGAAGTCCCACATGAAGGGTTGGTACAGATAGTCTCCTCAGCCCCCCTCGGGTCCAGCCATCCGCTCCGTGTACGTTCCTCCCTATGGTCCACCTCCAGTTACCGACTTGATCCACAAAACTCAACCACGATCAACGCTGTCCGTCATCTGCATCCAACACAACGTAGTGTAGGCATCGCCCGTGCAGGGGTGAGTATACACTACTCAGTAGGGACCCCGAGACCCCCTAAGGTCTTCTATAATCCAAAAATTATAATCCACAACGGAAAGATACAATCAAGAAGTAACTACCAACATTACTTATGTATATGCCCATACATATACCTAGGTCATCAATTCCCATTCGGCTCCAACATCCGAGCCCATGTTCGATCACGTCCACACAGGAGAACACAAACCAATCCACATAGGAAAGAAAATCAATCATATCGAAGACAATGATTGAATGTCAAGACTCAGCTCACATAGGTATACATCTTCGTAAGGTGATAGAGATGATCAGATATAGCCACTGATTCATCTAAGCTAGGACCCACATAGGATACAGAACAACTACTCTTCCAGACCCACGTAGGATAGAATGGACAGGGTCAGACACTGCCAGACCCATGTAGGATTCAAGGACAGTAGTCATTTCCGTTGAACCCACGGAGGATTTCAGTACGATATTCATCGCTGCCAAACCCACATAGGATTTCATTGCAGTATTCATCGCCGTCGAACCCACATAAGATTTCAGTATATTCTTCATTGCTGCTGAACCCACATAGGTTTTCAGTACAGTCATCATTGCCGTCAAACCCCCATTGGATTTTAGTACGGTCTTCATCACTGCCGAACCCACATATGATTTCAGTGCAATCATCATCGCCGTCGAACCAACATAGGATTTCAGTACAGTCTTCCTCACTGCCGAAACCACATAGGATTTCAGTGCAGTCTTCATCGCAGTCGTAGCCAGCTCTAGGGTTCCCGCACACAACATGCTCATTCCAGGAGGGTCCTCTCCACAAGACAAGGGGTTGATACATCAACTGACACATATTCCGGAGTTTATGTATCCCAACGTTCCGTCTCGACAAGAGAAACTCAACGTGATAGACGACACGTCAATCGGATGCTCGGTCTGAGAGTTTTTGGCCTTTTTGTTCTAGGGGCCCGGTAGGTGTTTAAGTCAAAAGCCACCCAACCGAACTCCAACTGCATCCAAACCTTGAGCGGAGTAAGCCAAAAGGTCTGTCTCACTAAGTGGAATCCAACAAAGTCGACGACACTTCAATCGGACGTCCGGAACTCAAGCTATAAGCGTTTCCGCTCTGAGGGCCCGGTTGGTTTCGTGTTCGAACCATCCCGGCCATACCCAATGTTCTCCAAAACCTTGAGTGTAATACAACGAAATGAACTTCTCGATCCAATGATCACAACGCAACTGACGGCGCATTAATCGGAGGTCCGTATCCCATGATACATGCGTTTGAACGAAACTGTCCAGATATAGGGGGTTTTTGGGCCCGGATCGACCCGTCCCAAGACCCCCCATGGGTCGGCCCGAACCGAGACAACCCAGACTGGGTCTGGCTCCAGCCCATTAGGGTGCGGCCTAGCCTGGTGGGTGGGGCCCGACCCGGCCGGCGCGTGGGGGGGGGGGTGCTCCCTTCAGCAAACAGAAGCGGCGCTGGGCGCTGCGTCTCCCCCGGGTCCCACGCGGCCACGAGACCGCTCACCTGCCGTTGTGGATTCACCCGAGGCAGTCCCTCCTGCCAGTGCACCGGGACGCCGCCGCATCCGGGTGGTCGGCCGGTGACGATTGCCGCATCCGGCCGTCGGTGCCGCTGCACCGACGTCCTGCGCCTCCTGTGTAGTCCGCGGGCCGACAGAGTTGCTCCGGTGGTCCGTTTTCAAATCCGTATGTGCCGGTGTTAATCTCGGGTCACATAATTTACTTCAGAATCATCAAACCGCCTCTGCGGCCTATTCCATAATCGCTCGTCGATCCGCCATCAAATAAACAATCTGCGGAGTCTTCGAATCGCCTCAACGGCACGGCGCGATAGCACCACACTTTTTTTCCTTATCTTCATTGTTTCTGCGTGGTGTCGTTGCACCATTCCACCTTTTCTCGTACCGTAACAAGTACAATCAACAAAGGGGGAGGAGGGTCGGCCGTGTTTGTGCGTTCTAACCTCCTCCCGTTATTATGATAACATGTGGCCCAATAAGAAGTCGATGAATGACAAAGAAATAAATCATGGGTAAAACAATTAACCCTTACCTGAAGGTGTCGTCAAATGATGGTTCGTCGCAGAAAAGGGACGTCGCGGAAGAAGGAGTCACGGAAGAGGATCGTCGGCATCGCGGTACACGACGTCGTGAGGAAGAGGATCCTTGGCATCGCGGTACACGACATCACATCGTCGATCTCCGAGGAACTTGGGTTCTTCATTGTCTTTCATCGGAGGCCGGCGTTTTCATCGTTCTTCGCGTTATTCAATGAGGAAGGACTTTCTTCAAGACTGGAGTAATTCCTCCCCAATATTCCCTCACAACACAACAAAAAAAAAATTAAAATAAGGCTTTGCCTTATTTTATTTCTCATTCCAACTGTTTTTTTTTGAAATTCAAAAACAGATCACAATTTAATTATTGAGCATCGTCCAATTCATGAGGCGTTTAATAATCCAATTAAACACGTGAGTTGACTTGGCATTTAAGAGGGGGTCCGGGTGAGTTACCATATTAAATGCACATGGGAGGTAAAAAGGAAATAAAGGGGTGGGGCTCATGTGGGCCCCACTCCACTAATATCCTACATAGGGTAGTTAGGAACTAGTGGGTCCAACCACAACCTCGAAGCATAGGTTTAAGCTACCTTAAATAAAAATAAAATTGGTTGTGAAAATTTTATTTTTATTATTTAGTTAACCCAATTAAATAATAAACTTACCCGAGCAAACACAACTCTAGAAGGGAGGTTCTAAAGTAGTCACCAGCATTAATGGGGTTCCATCGATGCCCTTAGATTTCGATTCCGAACACCGGTTAAAAACATAGGAAAACTCGCTCATTCGTTTAATGAACATACCTGAGCTAAACTTTGGAAAAATGATTATTGGCACACCAGGCCTTGGAATCAGGTGCCGTTAGAAACTATGTTCTTGTAAAATCCCAATGAAAATTTTGAAAAAAAGATTCCCTTGAATTTTACAGGTCTTTACAAGAATATAACCTGATCAAGTGACCCCAGATGAAAGACCCTAAGTATCTAACCTTAGGGTGTATATGCTTTTGTGATTTTTTTTTTGTGGCTGTTGGTGTGTAATCCCTATTGAAAGATCCAATGCGAATGGCCCCATGTGAATATATCGATTTTATAAACATCTCTAGATGAACTATATTTTGTGATCATCACTATCAAATATATTCTATCTGAAATAATTCGTGTTACAATGGTCACCTAGACTTGTTTTCATAACTCTTTATTGTTTCAATGACCATTTAACTGAGCTGTAAAAACAACGACGTGTAACCTTGATCATTTGATTATGTCACAAAAATGCCTAAAAAACTCCTAGTTCTACATTATCCCTTAATCCCTAATCAATCCATTCATTATTTGAATAATCAATATATATTTATCTCACCCTTGAAATTATCATTTGAAAAATGAAGTCAATCATCCATAACATCCCCTCAAGGTAATGTGTCAATAAGATCATGGGTCACATGACACCATTCATGTGAATCATGTGACTTCTTCAGTAATTCATGATCCATCTATATTTTTCATGAGACTCCGATCATAAGTGTAATATGTCATTTGAATCTATTTATGACTCTTTCACCGGGGCGCGCGTGTTCGTCCGCTTGGGGCCATAATACTATCCCATATAAAAGGAATGTACAAAAAGGAAGTATAAGACCGAGAGATCATCCATGAAGGACCATACCTGAAGGGTTGGTATGAGTCTTTATCACATTTCACTTCATGCCACCATGCATATCGATCCACCTCCATGAACCATCTAGACCTAGTTCCCAAACATCTCGATCAATGTTTTCCATCATATACACAAAACAAAATAGGTGCAGGAGAATCCGATAAAGGGTTGAGTATAACAATACTCTGTAGGAACCCCAAGACCCCCTAAGGTCTCACAAAAATCAAAAAAATAAAACACCACAATGATGAAACCACAATGGAAAACCCCACAATGGAAATATCACAAAGGTAATTCCACCATGAATGATCTAAAACACAAAGAAAAAAAGTAAAAGACGTCTCATAGTAGGTATAGCTTATATAGAGAAGTAAAAATGATTTGTTTTAAAGATAGATCATTTTATTATGTAATGAGGCTCTGCTAATGATCCACAAGGGCTCTCTTTGTCGTTGTTCTGTGAAAGGCCACTATACTGTCGGTCCACGAAGGGTCTCTCAACTGCTGATCAATGATGGGTCGCTCAATGGTTGATCCACAGTGGTTTGAGATACTGCTGATCCATGAAGGTTTACATTTATGTGGGTCCATGAAGGGTCATGCTACTACAGATCCATGAAGGGTATCTCTTATGATGATCCACAATAGTTCGATCTTATGTTGACCCATAAGGGGTTAGTCTTCATTCATGATGTCATAGCTAGCCACTGGATTCCGTCGCTCAATACGCTTGATTTATGGAGGATCTTATCCTCAAGCCATCAGTTGTACATCAACCCCCATTAAGTACCATATATAGTAACATAAAATAAAATCTCATCGTAAGGGTCCCAACTCAATAGACGACATGTCAAACAGACTCCTGGTCTATAAAATATGTAAATTTTTGAAAAACGTAACATGTTGGATTTGAGTCTGACCCAACCCGGTCATATCCCAATATCTACAAAAACACAGGTACTGTATCTTAGAAGTACGGTCTAATCTCATGGTTCTTCGTGCCCCCGACGGAGCATCAATGGAATGCATATTCTGTAAGGTATTAACGTTTTTTCCAAAAGGGGCCACTGGGGTCTGGGTCTGGCCCGACCTGGTCAGAGCGACCCAACCATCCTGGCCCGAGGTCCAGAAGTAGGACCCGAGTCTGCCGACCGACCAGAACCAGTCACATCCTTGGTCCGGCCTACTAGAATGCAGGCCCATCTGGCCTGAATGAGCCCCGGTCGGGTCCAGGTCCGGTCGGGGGACCTGGGTCGAGTCAGAGGACCCCGGGCCGGCCCTGGATTTGTCGGTCCGACTGAGTCGGGCCATACCTGGACCCCACATACCCCTTTTGGGAAAAACATCAATAACATATATACCATGCATCCAATTGAAGCATGATTTGCGGCACGAGGACCATTGCGAAGTGAATGTCCTTCAAAGATACACTACATGCGTTTTGGAAGAGATTATCATACGACCAGGTTGGATCAGAATCTAATCCAACGACTCCCTTTTTACAAATATACCCATATGTTACAGACTGAGCATCTGTTCGATGAGAAGTTTGTTTCATTGGTGCCCTTACAATGAGATGAAAATTGGGTGACTCTATGTGGGAATTCATAGAGGTTGAAGTTTGATCGCATAATTTAGATGCAGATCGTCCATAAATAAATTGTGCTAAGTGCGGAAATCCAATGGCTGCTTGTGACGTGAAGAATTAAGAGAGACCCTTCATGGATCATCATAAGAGATAGCCTTTGTGGATCATCATAATAGAGACTCTTTACGGAGCATTAGTAGGGTGACCATTCAAGGATCAAAAAAAGAGAAACCGTAATGCATCATCAGTATCATGACCCATCGTGGATCGACCGCAGAGCTACTGGCATGGATTAGAAATAGAACGACCCTTCATGGATCTGCAATAGAGAAACCCTTCACAAATCAACAACAGAGTATACTTTTGTGGACCATCATCAAATCCTCATAACAAAATAAGATGATATAGCTTTACAACTAACCATCTTTACTTATGTACATAAGTTATACCTGGTGTGAGATGTCTTTTACATTTGTGTTGGGTGTTAGAGATCTGTGTTGGTGGTATTCCCTCTGTGGTATTTCCCTTGGTTTTTTTCCTTTATGTGGTTGTCCTGGGAGTTTTTTACTTTTGTGGATTTATGAGAGACTATTGGGGGTCGTTGGGTCCCTACTGAGTATTTTTATAGTCACCTCGGCATGGGATTCACGTTTGACTGGGTAATTTGGGTGCCAGGGCTAGATGGTGTGTGGACGTGGATCAATAGACGCAGTGTGCAATAGTGAAATCCGAGAGAGAACAATACCTAACCTCCAGGTAGGATCCTTAGATTACATCTACTGGAGATTTTACATCCATTGTATTACTTTCATTTCAATTGGTCATGTATGCTGGCCCCTTTAGAATCAGTTTACACACTTTACTCTCAATGGTGGTACTTTTTGGTGGTTGAACTCTTTTTCAATTTCATTGTGGTTTTCTTTGTGTAGTATGACATGTCTTTGTGTGTATAGGTTTAAAAATAAGAACATTACCTTTTTGGGATATTCCTTCCCAGTGCTAGTCACTCGCCCCTAGCCTATGGAAGTCGAGTATGCGGTGGTCGTGGAACGTGCCGCTAGGGACGGGTCATGAAAGGTGACTTCAAAATGATAAGGTCCATGCTCTATAAAAGTGATAAACAATATGCCAGACTAGAAAGAGGGGTTTGAGACAAGAGAAACATGGTGGTTGGGAGTTTCTCATCGGAGGAGGGAGTTGGTAGGTGACGATCATGAATACAAACTACATACATGACATAAAAAAAGTATGTGTTGGTGCGATAATAGTGCCAAGTGTGACAAATTTGGGTGGAAAGCTGGTTCCCTTGATTGATGGTGGTCTAGCTCGAAGGGGTATTGTTGAATATAGTTAGTGGGAAAATGGTGTATATGGTATGTGTTCTGTGTGATGGTGGTGGCCTTTTGGATGCTGGAAGATAAAATCCATCAAATATGGAATAGGAACTGATTGTGGGTTGTCCAGGGCTACAAAAAAAGTTCAGGGTATTTCTGGCCAGTTCAGGCCTTTATTCCAAGGGTACATCAGAACATGAATTTTGAGGCTTTAGGTCCACTTCATTATTTATCTTCTACCCAGAGAGAATTTGAGTAAAAATTATGGGGCAATAAAATGAGTTCATGCGGTTTTTTCCAATCCCAGTGGAATGGGATGTATCCATACTCGTGGAGCACTAGGGTCGACGATTTTGATTTATTATTATAATCTCCTTAAAAAGAATTTCAATATTAACCATTTTTTTGTTCATTTTTTATTATTATTCAATTTATTTAATTTATCACAATGTTTTATTTTTTCGCTAATGTGGTAAAGTTCACATTAGAAGTTTTGGTTTTGTTCGTTTTATAACAAAAAGACCTCAATGATACATTGACCATGGTCAACGGGATAATGCTTAAATTATACTTCTAATATCAATTATGTTTTATTTATAATATTTACTCATTACATTCACAAATAAAACCAGCCATGTATGATGCTCATGAAAATTAACCACATCATTTCATGGATATGGTATGCTGTATGTATGGATGAATGATGTTATTATTTTTAAAACATGAGAACAAAAGTTAAATAAGATTTTTATTTAATAGTATCATAAATGTGTTATAAATATAATATTTATTCATTATATCCTACATTATATATATAATTATATTTTGAAATGAAAATTGAATCTCATCACTTTTGCATGATGTATTCCTCTGGTATGCGTGAATGACATTATAATTTTCCTATATTTGGAAATGTATGAAAATATAATATATAATATCATTAAATAATGATATTTATATCATTAATATCAAATATATATATATATCTTTATTTTTTAGAATAATTTAACCATCCATATGATTCAGTGATGAAAAAGGAAACACATTTCTTCATTGAGGTGATCGTTCACATGTCCACAGGGGAGATGTTTACATTTACCATAATATGTAAAAGGAGATGAAAAGGTGTTATATAATATACATAATGATAGTTTAGTTTTTAAAATATACTAATTATATTATATAATAATGTTTATGATAGTTTTTAATGTTTTAAATGATGAAATGAAAATGAAAATAGTTTGTTAAAAACTAGACCACTTCATAAGACAAACTCATTGTGTTTATACTTAAATCCAATTTACGATGGAAATTTAATTAATACACGCCATTTAGGAAATTTGGACGGATTTTTGGACGTTATTTGTCATATTATTGATATATATAAAAGGATATATTTGTATATAGAAGAGAGGACAGGGTTTATCCTTTTATAACTAAGGGAGAATAAACAGTTTGGTTCTTTTTGAAAAGATTAAAATATATTAAATCCTTGTGTAAGAAAAATACATCCAAAATATAAAATATTTTCATAATAGATTAAAATTGGATGAAATATTACCATAAACTAAGATATAGTGATTTTTTAGGTCATTTTAAACCTTTCCATTTTATTTTTATGTTTTTATCTAATTTCAACTATTACCGTGCAAACAAATTTATTTAACCAATTATAGAAATCCTAATGAACAATAATAAATGTGTAATCACTATGAATTTTTTTGAAATGATGAATATAAATTATAATTTCATTTTCTATAAGTTTAATAAATTACATTTAAAATAACCCTCAAAATGAAATGAAAAACTATTTTTAAAAAAAACTAAATTCTTAAAATAATTTTGTACTAAAATAATGTTTAATGTTAATTTTAGTGATTTTTATAGGATAATATTTAGTCAATATGAACTATATAAATTATAAAACCAATAAAAATAGAATTTTTCTTTGTAAATACATGAATGGAATTATGGTTTTCCTAAAAATTCATATTTTTAAATATTCATAGGAAAATGAATTTTTTTAAAAAATTCCCAAATCATTACTCAAAGATAATATTGACTTGATAATATAAAAAATTATATCTTTTTAAAAAAATTAAAATTCTACAATATGGAAATTATGTTTTTAAATAATATCATATAATACATGTAAAAAAATTTAGTAACAATAAAACTATTTCCATTTTGATTGAAAATTTAATTCCCATTACTATAATGAATATAATACTTTATAATGTAATTAGTGGTTTTTAAAATGGAATTACATTTATTTACTATTAACATGACATATTTTTTTCACAATATAATTATTTTATTTCATTTTAAATGATAAATGAGGATCAAAATATAGAATTATGTTTATAGAAGTTATTTTTGGTGTGGTGGATCACGAAACCTCAAATTATCACAAAAAATAAAATAATCCCAACCATTAAAATAATTTATGAGGAACCATCTTCACATGGATCCCCAATCTGTGAGATAATCCAATCAAATATGATAACTAAATACTCTATATTAATTTCACATGACTTTTTGAAGATCTCATAGTAGACTGAATGTTCCGCAAAATATTGGTCATTAATTTCAATATCCCTAAATGGTGAATGTAGACAACATGATCACTGAGAATATGATGACCAATACTGACAAGAATCTACCAAAAGAATCCTCTTCAAGCGCTATTAAGAATAATAGGCATAAAAATCTATAATATTTTATTTTAGGGGTATTTTTATTGTATCTTAACTGGATATAGGATCTAAAGATTGTTTTGAATTAATGAAATGAGATAAATACACAAATCTCATTGGTATTTTATTAACTGGTAATAAGGAACAAGAGGATGTGAAGGTACCCCCTTCATCGTTGAAGAAAGTGAAGGTATGAAGGAAGCTTATATATATCCTAACATCAAGATTACTGAGGAATCCTACCATATTAGTAGCTATAACAAAATGATGATAATTAAGTCCATGTATTATATGATGTAAGTGTGTCTTTAATTACCTATATTTTTTAGTATATATGAAAAATATTATAAATTAGGATCATAAAAGCATTGAAATATCCATTATTGATAAGAGATTATTTAATAGCTTTATAAATGATATATTCAAGATATTTTTTGAGGTGACCCCTTGGAGGACACAATATTGAAACAAACCATTTGTTTATACATTTTATATTATGGTGTTAGTTTCTTTATGCTATTGGGGGAGTTTTCATAACATGTAATTTTTGACAGAATGGAGGGGTTAATTCTTAGGAACTAATAATAAGAAGACACATATTCTTACTGAGTCATTGATGAAATTTATATAATATTTTTTTAAAGATGGTGCATCCTGACCTCATGATATCAAGAAATGAGATGAAAAAAATGAATAGATTCGTAACAAATATCTGAGACAGGATTTCATCAAAGGGATCCCACCTAGATTACCAAGGAAATATCTTATGGTTACATTTAATGATATTGAGATAGAAGTGTGTTTAATTCGTCATTGAGATCTAGTGAATAATTTATTTTCAAATGGAATTAAATCTTTGATAATGATTAATGGTTATTGAATTATAAAATAACCCCCTTTGAAAGTAAAACAAGATATTTTTTTATATCCTCTATTATATTTAACTACATGGTTCCTTCATTCATCTGCCTCTAGATTTATATATTTAGGCTCTCCCATATGAAAAATCACACAGTGAAGAGGACACCAAATACTATAAATAACTGATCAATGGATGCCTCATCAGGTGATCAAAATAGGAATAATTATATTTTTATAGATAATTATAAGAAATTTATCTTTAAGGCTTTTATATAGTGGCATCTCGACATCCTGATAAAAAGAAAGGAATTATGCATAATGAACTACTTTGTGACTGATATATTAGATAGGATTTTAGGGGAGCCTCCCACCTGGATCATTATTGAAATAGTCAGTTGTTACAATGTTTGATAATGAGATGAAAGTGCATTTGGTGGTGTCTGATATGTGGTGGACCATTCCATATATTAGCGGGTGAATGATGTAATGAAGTTCACAGTTAATGATGTATCTATACGTTCATGTTTCTAAAATATACCCTTGGATTATATGGTGATTTGAATAAGAAGATATATGTTTTGAATAATTATCAAGGTAAATTGGTATCCAACCACATTTGGAGGTTCACCTACCTTTGATTCCATTTAGTATCAAATTTTTTATTCATTCAATCATTTTGATCATTTGATTCAGTTGAAAACTGAATGAATTCAACATCATACATGGTGACATATATGATGTATTTTCCCTCTATCATTACAATAATGAGTTTTACTATTTTTTCTATCATTAGGAAACCATCCAAATTCATTAAGGTGATTGAATTCAATTAATTCTTGGTTGACTGATTATAGTCATGTATTAATTAATATTTATGATCTAAAGGTAATAAAATAATTTATAAGTCCATAAACTGTTTTAGAAATATAACATCTCATAATTTCAAATACCAAGGTTTATTAGTCCAAAACTAATTATATTTACAATTATAATTAAATTTATGGAGAATTTATAAGTTTCTCTCACATGGTATATACCAATTAATATATATATATGAATCCAATATCCTTTTTTAGGAAGAAACATAATACATCGATTATATTATCATGTCATATATATAGTTGAGTATTACCTTATACAAATCACATATCATTGTGTGTCTTAAATATACCTATGAATAAAACTAAAAACCTATGGTATATTCTATTATTCCAAAATAGATAATAAATGTATACACATAAAATAAATATATAAATATTTATATAAATATAGTTTTAATTAAAAAAATTATGAATGAAAAATTACTAAGTAGAATATAACAACATAAATAATACAAGAAAACTAAATAAAAATACCTTATTTTCCAAATATAATGTAATTTTTGAAATAATTTCTGAAAATGGATATTTTAGAAACTAGTTCTTGATATATCCTTGTTTTCCTATATAAGGGACAGATTTTTCTAATATGTCACCTTACACTTAGCCCTATAAAAAATCCTCCATTTCCTCCCACATTACATTCCAATCCTCTATAATTATCCATGAGTTTCCATGAAACAATTCCCCACTTCCTCAATTCATATATTCAGTTTCGTTAAATCATCCTCCGCAAGCATCCATGAATTCCAAAATAATTGCAAAGACAACACCATTTCCTGAATGTAGAATCACAATAAACCCATTTTTAGGGTCCCCCCATTTCATATCCATTTTCCTATTCATGAATCCAATCTCCATTCATGAATACCACCTGCCATTAGTGATTCCACAGTTTTATTTTAAATTATATTTTATGTTCATTTTAATTTTTTCAAATACCATGTAATGTAATTTTAATATTAATTGTTAGAGATTTTATTTTGTAGGTTACATTGTTAAAATTTTATTTGAAATAAATATTGTGGTTTTTATAAAATTTATTAATCATTTAAGACACTGAAATAAAGTAATGTTTTTTATTTTTTATGTAATAACTTTTGTTTTATAGTTTTATAGTATTATATTCGAAGTAGTTTTTTTGGGTTGACTAACTGATTGATAATTAAATTTTTGTCAATGAAATAGAATACAATATAAAACAATAACCCTATATCATGGGGGAAGAAAGCGATGGGGGTATTTTTTTTATTTTTAAATTGTTTATATTCTTATTTCATCAATACAATTTCAATAAAAATTCTATTTTTTATGCTTTATTGTTTTATATTTTTGATATGTTTTAATTTTCTTTTTGAATCATTTTTTAAATTGTTATATTTTTTTAATATACCATTTTATTAATTTTTAAATTGGAAAATATAAAATATTTTAAAAATTGATACAAAATTTTTCAAATTAAAAATAAGTAAATAAATTTATAATTGATTATAGATAAATTGAATGTTTTTAATTAATATAATATAATCTAACTACCCTATACAATTAAAAATAATTTATTAAATTAACAATTAAATTAAACTAAATTAAAATTCTTTGTATATAAATTATATTAACTAATTAAAATCATGTTCATAAAATAATTTAATTTAAATGTATTCTAATTAACTAGATATTTCATGGTGTATGCTATTCCTTTTGTAACATACTAAACTCATTATAAATAATAGAGTTCCATATATCCTACCTTAGAGCTATGGTGGTCACCATTGAATATTATTAATTAATATTATATTATATTATTGTATAATTATATATATATATATATATATGAAAAAATGGAATCAAATAAAAAGAGGCATGCTCGGTGCACTCTATTCCATTTGTAGGTCTCTAATGGTAGGAAGAGTCACAGTGTGAAATGTTGTATTTATTAGAGTAATAGAACACACCATTTAAAACTATTATTTAATTTATTAATAAATTATTACATTATATATATATTGAGAAAAATAATCAAATTAAAAGATGCATTCTTAGTGAAAACTATTCCTTTACGCCTCTCCAATGGAATGAAATAAAAGAAAATATTTATCTTTTAGAGATATTGTCTTTTAATATTTTATATACTATTGAAAAATTTATAAATTTTTTTAATATGAATCTGAAGAGTCCTGGTTTTCATTAGTGCATAATTTAAAATAATTTTTTTAATGTGATATTAACATTATAAATTTGTGTTATTTATTAATAAAAATAATATTATGTTCATTATATTGTAATTATATAAATGCTTCATGGACAAATATAGAAATTCATGTACAAATTTATATTTTATCTTATTATACTAAAAATTAAATATATGTTCCTATCCTTAATAAATTATTCATTCAACATTTTTAATCAATAATGAACTATCATTCTTTCCTAAAGAACATTTTAGGTTTAGTTTCTTAGAAAATTATCTCATAAATCTGTAAAAAAACCATAAATCAAAATGTTTTCACTTTCACATAGTGAGAATTTTTCAACAATATAAAACATTTAATATAAAACACTATTTATTTTCATGAATAATATTTATGACCTTCAACATGAAATCTTATTTGTTCCTACTAGTCATCAAATCATCTTATAAATCTTTGAAAATGTATGATAAGAAAAAACTCTATAAGGGATACAAAATATTGAAATAAATTTTTCAACTAATCATAGCCACATGGTGAAATACTTTTTTCTCAAGAAGGACCATAAAAATCAAGAGTAAGAAAAATAAATGTCTTTTCATAATTTTATAGAATTATATTCATGACACATGTTCAATAATATTATAAATAATTATTTCCAAGTTAAATACATAAGTGAAACCTAATTGTTTAGCTCCCTAATTTCCTTTGATAACAAGGTATATTAACATATGCATTGGGGAGATTTATCGGGCTCACCCACCATATATGATTTTCAAGATCGCCCATTATATATGCTCTATCAGGCTCACCGATCATCATCTATAATGATATAGTACTATATTAAGAATAATATAATGTCAAAAAATCACTTTTTCATCATTAAACAATTCCAAAACTCATTTTAAACCATAAATAAATAAATTTCCACTACCACATAAAAATACAGTGAAACATCTCTTTTAAAACTTTTATATGATTGAAAAATTTCTAGATGCATTGTAATTGTATTTTCAATGATTTATTAAATTTTTTAGGATTATTAATTATTTATTCTACATATTTGAATAAGAAAATCATGTCATATTATATACACTTACATAACTTTTGTTTTGAATTTTGTAAGAATTCAAAAATAAACCTTACCGAAAACATTGAAAAGATTACATTTTAAAACATTATGTAGAATGTAAAATATATAAAATTTTAAAATTAAATTATTTAATAATAAATAATATTATTATTTAATCATATAAAATAATAAGGATACTGGTTAGAAATTGATAATACATTTTAAATGTTATTTTAAAAGAAAATGTCTTACTTTATGTCATACCTAGCTTCTGTATGTCATCTATATCCGGATTCGTGAAGCTATATTATTTATATAAATATTTATGTTTTTTCTAATGTTCATGTAATTATTATTATTCATTTTATTTCATTTATCACAATTTTTTACATATTTACTAAAATGTTTAATTTCACATCAGATGTTTTTGGGTCATTTTTTTTATAAACACAAATACACATTAGTGTATGGACCTTGGAAAAATGGGTAATGGTAGAATTTTACTAAGTACATAAGTATGTTATATTTATCATATTTATAAATTATATACACTTTCAAAACCAACCACGAAAGGTGGTATTAAAAATAATCCACATCATTTCATATAGATGATTACCTTCATATATACATTAACAAATTTTTCATTTTCCAATGTAGTGGAAACCAAATAAATTTGATAATATAATACATTTATAGAATAATAAATATTTTATAAATTTTATATTTATATATTATATACATCCTAATTAATAACCTTATATTCTGAAATCGAAAAAATGAATCATATTACATCAAGGAGGTGGTATTAGAGATGTAGAAATTGTTGATATTATAATTTTTCAATTGATGAAAAGGTAAGAAAATAAATGATTTCATATATTTACAGAAATATAATTATGTAATGAATATAAAAAATATACATTTCATCATTAAATTTATCCAACCACGTGATATAGTTATTAATGATGTAATACATCACTTTTTACGAGTTGTAGTCGACATGTACGAATGTGTGAAACTTCCATTTATCATAATGTGGAAAAGTATATGAAAAAGGGTTATATCGTAAAAAAAATATTTATATATATTAGAGTTAATAAAAATTTTATATCATGATTTTTAGGAGTGTTTTGAAAGAGTTGAAATAATACATAAATAAGTAAATACTCAGTTAAGAAGAATTCTTATATCACAATTTTTAGGATTGTTTTGAAAGAGTTAAAGAATACATAATAAATAAAACACTTGGTTAAGAAATATACATACTCTTCAGACAAACTCCTGTGGTTTATACTTAAATTCATATTGGGATAGTATTATCATACAAAAATAACTCTAGAATTTGAGTATGAATATTTTTAAGGGATTTTATCATTAATTATCCAATCAATAGTCCCTTTATGTGTGTACAACAGAGGGGGAATCCTTTTATATGTTTGGGAGAAAAAAAAGTTATTTTTCAAAAGATTAAAATATATTAATATATTACTTGAGATAAATTTCTCTAAAATGACATATCATTGTATATGAGAATATATAGGGTTAAATATTACAACCATATAGGATCTACAAAAAATTTCAGGTCATTCTAACCCCTATGAAAATTTTTAACCCAATATAATGATTTTTATGGTAACATAATTTTTTATGAATTTTAATATTCCTAATGGCTAAAAATTAATGTGGTCTCATTATAAAATTCTGAAATAGAATTAAAAATATAGATTCATTTTTTAATAAAAACATCATTAATTGGACGAAATTACTTATAAAATAAACTTGTATAACATGATGATGGTGAATGGAATATTTTTAATCAAAATGAACTAATTATATTTTTTAAAAATGTAATATAGAATCTTAAATTTCAATTATATGAAGAAAAATGGAATATTATTAAAAATCAATGTATTCTACTATTAACCCAAAAATAAACGTTTTCATAAAATTCCCAAAAAATTAGTTTAAGATAATTTTTATACAATGATATAAAAATGATTTTTTTTTGTAAAATAAAAATTAAAAATATTATTAGATTAATATTATCATTATAATAATATAATATATTTAAAATAATTTAGTATGAATAATACTATTTACCTTTTCCTTAATAATTTAGATAATATTCATATAACGAATAAAACTCTACAAATTAAAATTCATTAGTAATAAAAAAGAATGAATCTGATTTTATATTAATATTACATGGGTTATAAAACTAAATCAATATAATATTTTATTATAAATGATAAGGTGTGATGAATATATAAAAAAAATTTCAATCAAATATTTTTTGGTTGTGGAAGAAAACACCTCACAATGTAACCATTGCTGAACGAATCCCAAAAATAGAAATATTTCACGTGGAAAGATCATCATGTGAATCCTCGTACTGTGACATCATACAATAAAATTCATCATCTAATGAACATATATAAATAACATATTTTTATTTTAAATATGACATACTACCATTAATGATCCTCCAAATCTTTGGTATTTTCTTTTAGTCGCCCATAATGGATTTGGGAGAAAACAAGATCATTGAGTAAAACATGAAAATGGACGTGCAGAAGATGATGATGTGTTCAACCTTTGAAATTGACAACAATATGAATCTATCAAAACTATGGAATAAAATTTTAATGTAATATTATTTAAAAATCCCCTAAATGTTGTTTTTTTGAATTTTCATAATTATTAATCATATAGTTTTTCATAATAGTGATAATGGTTAATCCAAACATCAATACATTTAATGATTTACTATTACTATAATGAATTGTTCATTATCTCTACCATTCATACAGGATTGAACATAAGGGTTGTACCTTCATACACTTATAAGATCATTTCAGAAACATGTTAAAGTGAATTAGGTAAAAAATAACAAGCGAACTTCGATATTTTCAAATAGTATATAATTTTTCTATAAAAAGTGATCATTTTTTATTCACATGTTTCATTCAAAGAACATTTTCTTTTATTAATATGATTCACCAAAGTAAAAATATTGTCATTGTTAAAATTTATACTCATACATAGATCATGAGAAAGTATTTTGGAAACATAAGAGGAGAAGAACATATATTAAAAAGTGATATAAAAATAAAGGAATCATATTAATCTAGTAAAAAACATGAAAACCTATGTGGACATATATATTTTCTAGAAGAAAACATCAATATCATAAATAAAAAATTACCAAAAGTGAAAATAAAATGATATAAATTAAAACTTAATAAATCAATTACAAACCATTGGAATAACCATGCAGTTTTCCTGAGGGACATGGGAACAGAAGAAAAAATTTTCATCGAAAAAAAACATTCACCATTAAAAGTTTATAACCATTAAATACCTCAAGAAATTAAATTATTTCCTAAAAACCCATTTCATCATATTAATAGTATATTTTAGAATCATATTCATAACCAATGTTTACTTTTTTTATCCCATTTTAGAATTATTGAATCCTATTTAATTCCATATAAGTATCTTACTTAATTATATACATCAATTTTTTAGCTTTTAAACTATTCATTTCCTATTTCATCAAAGAGATATATCGCGCTCGACTAACATCACAGGGGATATTGGGATCAACCACCATCATCATAATGATAAAGATACATATACTGAAGAATATATTAATAGGAGTTCATATTTTTTTCATAAAACCCTTGTAAAACACATTTGAACCCTGAACTATGACACTTTATGTTTCTCATTAATAGGGGAAAACTCATTATTTTCCTTAAAAATAATTTTTAAAATTAAAAATATAAAAAATTTCATGAAAACTATTTACTTTCAAAATAACCATGGAAATAGTTTGATGAATAAAAACAATTATTGTGTGAAAATTAGTTCATGTCGTATACATTAAAAAACATTTCCATTCTATTTTGTAAAAAATACATCAAAATGAATCGTATTGAAAATGTCTAGAATATTCTTTTTAAAACCATTAACAAAAGTTAAATGTAGCTGTATATTAATATTTAAAAAAATATGGCTTATATATAGGTATATTAATGGAATATTTCTATGAATAATACTATTAATTAGGAATATTTTAAAGTAATAATTTAATACGTTGTATTAAAAAATCCATTACCATAAGTCCTTTATAGATTTAATCATTCTATAACTATTATAAATTTAAAATATATTAACATTAAACATGATTAATAATACCATTCATGTTCATTTTATTATCATTATTTATTTTATTTTATTTATTATTATTATTTATTTAGTTACATTTATAAGTTCACATTGGATGTTTTGTGGTCATTTTATTTATTACCTTAAAATAAAATTTGGGCATTAACCGCGGTCAAAGAAAATAGGGTTCAATTATCTCCTGATTGTTAAAAATGTAATTTTTTTAGTATTTGTAAATTATATACACATTTATAAGAAACCATGTAAGGTGGTGATGAATATTGAACTATGTTGTTTCATAGGGATGGAAGTATGTACATATGCTGGAATAATTTTTTTTGTTTTTTTCTAATGGATGGAAAATAAAAAATTTATAAAATAATTAACATTTAATGAGTCATAAATATGTTATAGATTTCAAATTTATTCATTATATCTTTTGTTGTGACAATACTTATATGGTGGAAATGTAAAATGATTCACATCGCTTCGTGAAGGTTGTATTCCACATAAACACATAAGTGACACTAACAATTTAAAACATATAGAAAAGGTAACATCTAAAGTAATAAATTAAATTTATAGAAGCATAATTAGGTAATAAATATCATAGATATTAATTTTTCCCATTATTTTTCCAACCACATGATCTTATGATGAAAATTAAAAAACAGTGCATCATTAAGGTGGAAGTCCACCCATACGAACATGAGTTTTTTTAATTTCCAATAAGATAAAGAAGGGAATTAAAATTGATTTTTTTCATAATAATATAAACATTTCAGTATATATAGGATACTTATTTTATTATTTAATCATGTTTAATGAATATTTTATTTATTTATAAATATAAATAAACATGAAATATTCCTGTTAGTACATTTACCTATCCGTAAATTCCCCTTAGACCTACACTTTAAGCCTTATAGGTGTTGGATATTGTGTCCTAGAAAAACAATATGCTACTATATATTTAATATATATTAAAATAAGTTAATATTAATAGAAATATCTTATTATATATCATTCAATGTTATATGTTAGTTTAATGTAATAATGACCCATAGTATCTATCACATTGAAATGGGAATAAGTGTTTTTCTCTATAATGTGAACCAATAAATGATATAGAGATATTATATATAAATATTCTATAGTATTATATAATTCTATGATGGGACACATAATATGATGACTGTTAGGGATGATCACTCATATGTATAAGAGGATTTTTTAGATTGTTTTTTTTACTATTCAATCACAAATACGAGAGATTATGAGAACATACTCAGTAGTAGGAATTCCATATATTAATGTATTACTGGATTTTATTATTCATTACTATGTGTATTGATCCTTAAATTCTAGGATTATTTTTATTTAATAACATGACTCACACACATTGATGAATTGTCAAAAAAATAGGACAAGATAGTTTATAGCAAAGTTGGGTACATTTGAAGTATCATGAATAATATCATATTAATGAAAAAATAATGGAAGGATTTAACACATATATATTTTTTGATGTAGATATCTAACTATTAAAAAAAATTCTTTACTATGTCACCCTTTTTATGTTGGTTAGTAATAATCCACATGAAAAAACCAGGTCAATTTATTTTTCATGCTGGTTATATAATTAAAAATGTGAAAAACTGGGATAAATTTATTTTTCTTATCCCTTATAACAAAATAGAAAATATATACAATTAAATATTTTATGATTTGTTTATTTGATTCATTGGAGTATTTTTTCATTCTCGTGACATTAGTTTGCATCCACTCACACAGAATTTTAATCCCTCATTTCTTCGATCTGGTGGACTCAAGTCTCACATAACTGTCTTCATTCAACTTTAGATTTCATTGGAATCATCATTACATATTCATATATATATATATATATATATCTCCTCACATATCATATAATCCACACACATTGATCCAAAATATTAGCGATTCCATTGAGCGAATTCCCCAAAACTATTTTATTAGATCTGGTGTAATGCCA